>CM044016.1:51693832-51811191 GCA_024085815.1 Flaveria linearis
ATAAAAAAATGTTCAAGCTCCGCCCCTAGTCCCATCATCATATTAAATCATCGTATTAATTCTACTAAGCCCAACAACAAAAGCCCAATAGTCCAATCCGCAACATATCAGTTCTTCCAACTAAGTCCATCAATACTCGTAATACGGTAATAGATATAAGCAAATCCAAAGGTCCGTCATGATTGTAAATTTATAATCGATTAATCGGTCCTTCATCTTTGTAACATGTAAGTTGTAACTACAACCACTAAGAACTAACTTAGTGAACTCAAAAAGGAATTTATCCTTACAGTAATATTGGCATCCTAGTGTGTTAAATAGTGCTCTCTTGATAGTTCTTAAAAGTTGACGTTTAAATCATGTGATGGACTATGATATAATATTAAAAGTAGATTATATGACTGTATGAATTGTCGTTCTTAAAAAAATTTAATAACTGAAAACTAGAAAAAAGTTCAACAATATATTGATTTATATATGATCAAACAATACTTGAAATAAATTTATAACATGAAATAAAAACCAATAAGCATATTAAATATTGTAAATGGGACATATTGTTTAAGAGAAAAAAAAGATATTGGGTATTTAGAGTTCATCAAGTTTCAACTAGTAATTAAAGCCACTAATCTATTGAAACTATAAGTCATTCACATCTCATTTATGGTACTAGTTAGCCGTTCGATCATAAACATAAAGAAAATACTAAAAAGAGTATTTTTAACACTCCAAGTTTCAAAATTTAGTGATCTGTCAAAATTTTGGTTTAAATCAAATTACCAAGTTATTACGTGTTGATGATTTTAGTGTCATATAGCTATGATGGTATAATCGGATTTATTTTAGCTAAAGTAGAAATCCAATGAACAACGGGGTCTGGATAATCGTCCTTGGGCGGTGGCCCTAGTGAGGTCCAAGGGGCATTGCCCCTGACAAAAAATATTTTGACCTGTTTGTTATCCATTAGAAATGCATTTTCGAAAGTGAAAGCGTATTTTGAAAGATTTAGTTTTCGGAAGCAAAACAATACTTCGAAAGTTGCCGTTTTCAAAAGTACAATTTGATTTTCAAAAGTGAGTTGCTTACGTTTGATTCTTCGGAAGCAAGATGTCTACTTCCAAAACAGTTATTTGTTTAAATGCGAAACTACAACAGTTGTACCAACTCTCAAACTATCATGATGGTGTTTCGGTTCCCCTACTATATAAAACGATCTTTGGTCATAATATACATACGAATTTTTTAAACAAATACATTTTTTGATCTTCAATCTCTGATTCTCATCAGATTGAGTATCGAGTACACTAGAATAAATCAATCTAATAGTGAATGAATATGATTATAAGTGATCCAAGCCACACACAAGTACTCCAAACTCAAATCACATGTCTTGATTATATAGACATGTTATTTTCTGTTAAGTTTCTTTATATTGTTTTGCCAATTCCTACTTGAGTACTCTCACCCGAACAACTAATTTCTCAAGGGGTCGAATGTTCAAATTTTATAAAACAGACATATATATATCATCACCGGAACAATTAACTTTTTAAGAGTTCGAAGATTTAAAGTTTATAATACATACATATATGTAGTTAATTTTTGAGTAAATTACAAATTATGTCCTTTATTAATACATAAAATCACATGGTATGTCCTTTAGTTTTAATAATTACATCTAATGTCCTTTTTCTTTAAAATATTTGCATGCATATTGTTCTTTACACTAACTTTTATTTTAATATACAGTTAACTCAGTTAAGTCTCTTTCACATGAGATGCATTTTTATTATTTTCTTTTCACATCTAATATATTAAACAAATAAAAATAATAATAAATTTATATGAAAAATACAATTAAAAGACATCGGACAGTTGGGTAAGTCGGGTGAACCCGCATTCTTCTTACGCTCAACACCATTAAATCCAACATCCCTCTCTCTTTGACACTTCAATACCAGTCTTCTTCACCATCACCTACAACATCTTGCACATCATTGAAGCCCCTTGAAATAAAATAAAAAAAAACATCGGTATGATTGAAATCCCTAATTCACTTTTTGTAATTCGTTGCTTTTTGAACTTCCAGCTTATGTTGTGCAATTAACGATCAACTCACAATTCACTTTTTTAGTTTTTGCAATCATATAAGCAATTTAAAGAATCACAGGTAATCTTCGAGTTTATGTTCCTTATTGATTTTTCATTATTTATTGGTGTGAGTAGTTGATAAAGTATCTACAGGTATTTTTGGGTTTTATTTGTTGATGTGAGTAGTTGATAAAGTATTTGTAAGTATTTTTTGTGTTTATTGTTGATTTCCAGACCCTGTTGTTGATTTGTGAATTCGACTTCATTCTTTAGTAAATGCTATTCGATGTTGTTGTCATAAAATTTTTATGACTGGTCGAATGGAAACACATCAAGAGAGATTGGTCTCCCCAACTTACATAATTGTCGGATATCTTTTATTATTATTTTATTTAAATTTTTTATTTTTAATTTTTTTTATATATTAGATGTTAAAAGTAATGATAAAAATGCCCCTCATGTGAAATGACACATAACTAAGTTAACTGTACATTTGTATGAGAGTTGGTATAAAGGACAATAAGTGTGCAAATCTTTTAATAAAATGACATTGCATGTAATTATTAAAACTAAAAGACATACTACGTAAATTCGTATATTAATAAAGGACACAATTTGTAATTTACTCTTAATTTTTTGTAAGACATACATATATGTAGTTAACTAGAGTATATTAGAAGCTAATTTACAACATAATTTTAAAGGTGGTATATGATATTCATTGCATTTGTTCTTCATTTTCATGAAACATAAATTCATCAACATGTCACTTTTACAAGTTCCAGATATCTTTTTACTGTAGAAATCCGAGAACAATGTGACTCATGATACTGTAATATCAACATATATTCACAATCAAAGCTTCTCCAGATTCACACATTCATAACTATTCCGAGCCTAAGTGCTTGTAGTAACGCGCTACATGGATCAAGAGCGGTATCAGTACCTGTGGCATATCATACGCGCAAAAAATATTGTAGCATAGTAACGGATGAAAGATATTTGCAAATCAAATCTCAGAAAGCACATGGTGGTTCCTGTGGGCAACAGCCAATGGGTTCTTTATTAACCCGTGGCGCCTAAACCCTGTGCTCTCTGGATTACATGGTTCAAGACTCATGTTCTTGCCAGTCACGAGGCTTGTGGCTGCAAATGAGGATGAATGTTGTGCTTCTGTTTTCTTCCGGAGCTTAGAAGTCAAGAAACCCGCACCAGGTAACTTGCAACACAAGGTTTGTGCAGATTCAGGGTGTGAAAACCTTCCAGTTGACCTGGCCAAGTCAAACGAGATCTCATCAAGTGTTAACTCTAGACCGTGCACTCGTGTCTCCAGTGATCGCATCCCAGTCTCTGAGCTGCTTGTAAATTTCTATATTTTAAGAAAACAGCAACATTAGCAACAGTTAACATATTGAAAGGGGATAATTGAAGGCAACCTATTGCTAAAGATTCGATTATCCCATTTTAGATATTATTCAAATCCTTGTGTCGGTGGGATTTGTAGTTATGTTTAAGATGTTAGTTGAGCAGGTAGTACTTATTTTTCATGCCCCACAATATAGCTGATAAACAAAGCTGCTTTAATATGTGTATTTGCTATTCAAATCAGCATTAAAAAGTGGCCCAGTTTGTCTAGAAGCAAAAAGATTTACAATATCATAACTGCGTATGAAATTATAATTACATGTAATAATCGGCAAGTTACCTGAAGAAGATCAAACAGATTGGACTGTCGGGTTTCAATTTGAGCAAGGTGATTACGAATCAAAGATAATTCCTCAGAATCTTTGTGGCTCTTGTGGAGATTCTCAGTGATGTTGCTCTCTACAACAGTGGCACTAAGCCTCGCACTCTGATATTCAGATTCACGCACTTCTTCGTCAACAATCTCATTTGAGAGGGCTCGATTTGCTTCTGATCTAGCAAACTTATTATCATGATGATTGTCATCCACAGACAGTGGACTTACAGGGTGAACAGCGACATTGGTGGCATGCTTCTTGCGATCCAGCTTCCTGAACATTGCTGGACCTGTCTTCTTGTTACTGATTTCCATTCGGCTAGTTGCAGTGGTGGTCGAATCACCATTTGGTGCAGTTCTCTTACTTGCTACTGGTGGAGTTCTTGGTGGATTTCCATCACTGATAACTTTAGCAACTGGATCACACATTAGGAATTATGAATAACTTGCAATCACTTACAAGAACAGTAAATAACTAATGAAGCTTCTAAGGGTTCAACGATTGAATCAAATTCTACTGTTGTGATTTAAATGAACCGACAATACAGGGGAATAAGCAATTGCTAAAGATCTCTAATCAATATTAAGAGAAATCCCCAAACTATAAGCCGAAAGAATCATGCAATTGCAGCTTTATATGATTCGACACTGCTCACAAAAGTGAGATCAATTGTTAAGAACATAAGATCTAATAATACCTTTAGAAGTTGACTGTGATTCCAGTGGTGTTAACACCTCCTCCGGTGCATCAGGAATCGCCTTCCAAGCTTCAATCATCTGATTCATTGTCTCCCTAACAATTTTCACCTGCATTAGAACAACAACATTCATTCATTACTGAATCTAAATCATCGCATTATGTTTCAATTAGGGGAAAAACTTACAAACCCTACCTTATCAAACCTTTTAGCCTCAAACGTTTTCAAGCACGAAGCCTTGAATTCCGATAACAAATCACACTCCACTACAGCCAATTTCTCTAGCGCCTCAGCAGCAGCTTTCCTAACACTCCAATCCTCACTCTTCGCCACATATTCAACCGAAACACTCACTAAACTCTTCACCATCGCCGGAGCCGACGCAGCTCCGGCGCTGATCAAGCTACCTACCACCGTCAACAAAGCCGATTTCGCCTTAAAACTATCACACTTCAGTAACTTCTCAATCTTCACAAGCATCCTCCTCAAACAAACCGGCTCCGGATCCGGCGCGCCGTCGACGACCGCGGCTAAGCACAGAGCCGCGCCGATCTGAGAATTCACCTCCTGTTCAGTAACCAACGCATCAACCAACGGTTTAACAACGGAATTAAACGGAGGTTTCGTGACGTTAGCAGCAATGGCGCCTACGGCGGCGACACAGGCGGAGCGAACGGCGGTGTTGGGATCACGGAGGCGCCGGACGACGGCGAAGATGAGTTTCGACAAATGAGAAGACAATACATCGCCGTGAGCTTCCGCTAACGTCGAGATCAACCTAACACATTGCTTCCGTACGATAGATTTATCAGAAGCGTCGGTGGCGGAGATAGACGACAGAAACGGTGAGATCAGGTCGGGAGTTAGGGTTCCAGCGATCGATTCGAGCTCCGACGCGGCGGCGGAGTGTGTATCGCGGTCTGATAGCTTGTTGAGGCATGTGAGGACTCGATGCTTGAATTCGCGTGTGGAGGATTGAGTGGTGGATGATGGTTTCGTTACTGCCATTGTGGAATGTGGTGGAGGTTGTGAGGGTCGTTATGGTGGTGGCGGTGGTGTGTCGGGGTTTTCCGGCAGCATCGCCGGTGGTCGACGGTGGCGGTGGCGGTGACCGGTGGGCGTTTGTTACGGTTTATTGGAGTGATTTAGTTGTTGTTTATAAAGAGGAGGAGGTTTAATACGACAATATGTCAGGGGTATAACCAGAGGGATATACTGATAGATTGCCGTTATTTTCCGGTTTTTTATGATGCAATGAAACCATAAAACGGCGTCGTCTCTATAATATTATATATTGTTACAATTTTCAATCATCGACCTCTTAAAACCATTGTTTTAAAAAACCGACATGACTACGGGTTAGACCAGAAATGGGGCTTTAATCCGGTTCAATTCGTTGCTTAAAATCGTTATGATGTTGAACCTGTGATTGGACTGGTCGAATCGGTCAAACCGACGGTTGGACTGGGAACCAGACTGGTTGAATTGGTTTATATATATATATATATATATATATATATATATATATATATATATATATATATATATATATATATATATATATATATATATATTTAAATTGTTCATTGTTCTTTACATATTTTTATTAAGATAATTATAATGTTATCCAGTTCTTATATCCGGTCGAAACGGTCCGACCAACGGACTGGTAAGACGTCCGATATACTGTCCGGTCATGTTTTGAAAACATTACTTAAAACAGCTTATAATCTACTTATATTAATCATCTATACTTTTAATTTATTGTTTCTGTGAATTTTTATATATATTAGAGCATTCACAATCCACTCTTCATCTTCATCTCTATAACTATACTAAAAATCATTATTTATCTCTCTCATTTTTAATTAAATAATATTTTTTATATATTTATCATTACATTTCCTCTTTCCTCCACTCACAATCACTTTCAACAAATATTAAAAAATAATAGAGATGAACAATATTTTACCAATATAAATATAAACAGTAACATGTTCTCTATCATCCACTCACAACCACTTATAACCATTCTCTATAATATAAAAAATATACTCACAGATATATAGAGAATGGATTGTGAATGCTCTTACAGACAAGTTACTACTAAATGTCTCTGAGAGAAAAATTTACTTCTCTTTCTCCTATAATCAATATTCTAAGAATCCCTTTATATTAAATAATTTTATCCATTTTTTCTATGATATCACAAAGATGAAAGACTAGATATATGGAAAAAGATGTTCAATATTTAACCTTTGAAAATTATTTTGAGTATAGAATAACGATAACCATAAACATATTACATAAAGTCTTAGAGCTATGGACTCAAGTATGTTACATTCTAAACTATCTCTTTAAATGTAAGATTTGTTAGAACCCTAACTATCTCTTTAAATGTAACTTTTGTTTAGTTTACAAGAATCTACATGGACTCTTTGTAAAGTAACGGGGCGTTTGGTTAGAAGGAATGAAATGAAAATGAGAAACTAGTATAATTTTCAAGTAAAATTATGTTTGACTGAGCAATTCAAAATAAACCCAAGGGAATGTTTCACCTCAAATTCCCTTGGTTGTGAGATTTCAAAATCCTTCCACCTAGAGAGGGAATTTGAAATCCCACAACCAAAGGAATTTGAGGTAAAACATTCCCTTAAGTTTTACATTTCATTATCCACTCAAACATAATTTTTCTTGAAAATTATACTAGTTTCTCAATTCAATTCCATTTCATTCTATTCTCTCTCTTCCAACCAAACGCCCCCTACATATAACACCCGGGTTTGTACATAATATTTTGGGAATATTTAATTTTTAATATAAAGGGAATTCACACTTGTCTTGTGTGAAGTGAATTAAATTTAATCGTCATGCAACATGTGACTAGAAGGTCAGTAAAATTCAACATCTTGTGAGTATTGTGATTAACCATTAAAGACTACATTGATGGAACTATGTGCATTAAATGTGACAAAATGCAAAAGAAGTAGTCTTAAACATGAAATGAGGTGGGAGAGTGTAAATGTAGATTTGAAGGAAAAAAATGCATAAAGATAATAGATAATAAATAAAGAGCCGCGGGTTCGGGAGAGGGGCCAAGAGAGCTCGATATCGAGGATAAAATTTATCATTCTGTACATAATGTTAATATTTTCATATGATTCTAGTCCTTCCTTCGTACACGAGTTCAAATGATTATGAATGCAATTAGTAGTTTACTAAAATCCAATAGCTTAGGAAAACTTATTTTTGCTTAGCTCAATAATTCACATACATGTTGGTGTTGTTAAGGTACTTTTCTCATTTTTGATCAAAAGTATTTAAAGTTGTCACCGTTACAACTTACAATATAGTTCTTTATGTGATGTCACCATATTTGTACTTGTCAAATAAGGATATTAAAAGGGTTAATCATCTAATACTATTTTATAATACTATTGCAGTTATAATATACTAGCACAATTATATAGAGTACAATAGACTGTTAACAATGTTCAAAAAAATTTCAAATACTATTTTATAATGTTAGCAAAGTTGTACTTTTGTAAAAGGTTATGACAATTATTGTAGCATCCTTCTTTAAACACATGCTAGTGACAAGTGTTATCCTTGTGCTTGGTGTTTTAAGGGAAGGTGAAGGGCAATGGTCAACGTTGGTGATATTGGAAGCAAACCATATTTGCTTATAATCAAAGATTTCATTCATTTTTACCCAAGATTTTTTAAAGAATTGACCTTATCACAAAATGTTATATTAATATCAAAATTTTGTAATTATCATTCTTTATGTTAAGAATCACTGTGAATGCATAGAAATAACTACTTATATTATACGAAACCACTTTATTAAATAATAAGTACAAATAAACTCATCATTAACTTAATTCATCTTATCATATTTAATCCAAATGAATTCACCAAACATTTCTTATAACTTTAACAGACTGTTGATAAAATTAGAAAGTTTCATATTGTATTTTAATTTATTCCTAAAAAAATGCATAATTGTCATAATTAATGGCCATGCATCACATCCATATTGTTAGATTTGGTAGTTAAGACAAATATATATACTTAGATAGTTTTGGTTACTTTGGTTTCAAGTTTTGAGAGTAAACAATAAGCATGATAATAACCCCGATAAGATCATAATTTTATAGATTAATTTTAGTTAACGCTTGTATTTAAAATATTAATAAAAATAGCTTATTAAGGATGATAATCAAATATTCTACTTCTTTTTTAAAAATTTACTCTAATTATCACATAATCAACTTGCAATTTTTATAGTGATGTTATCATTAGTTAATATCATTAGGTCAGAAGGCCATTAATAAATCTTCTGTTTGTTTAAAATAACTTAAAGGTTCTTTGTGCTTTATCTGGAATAAATATCCCGTAAAATTTTATATAAAGCTTAATTATGAGATGGAGATTATGTTTATGCTTGAAGTATTTTTAAAGAAAAAAATGTATTCTTTTGTTTGAAATATAAATGTACAAAAATCTTAAACTAGATGAATGTAATAAGGTCTTGTAATTTGTATTTTTGGATATAGAATTAAAAGTCAAATGAAGTTTGTTCGATTGGTAAAATAAAAAGATTTTATCTAGAAATCTTTTCAACCAGCTGGATTCAAAACTATATTATCTTTAGAGGATTAAAAATTATTTTAACTATACTCTAATCATTTTGATTTTAAACTTACTTTTACTATCTAATGAACAATGATTTCGAAACCGGACCGGACCGGCCGGTCCGACCGGTTCGACCGGGAACCGGTGCCGGAGCCGGTTCGGTTTGGTGCTTTTGGACCGTTTTCCGGTTAACCGGCCGGTTCGGTCCGACCGGAACCGGTGAACCGGGTTGAACCGGTTTTTGGTATTTTTTTTTAATTTTAATAGAAAAATATTATTGGATATGAATTAAGAAACACCGGTTCGTTAATTTGGACTATATTTACTTGAACGGTATGTATTTTGGATGTTGTTTTGGATTAAGGAACACCGTTTAAACATGATATATTGTTTAAAATTGTTAATTTTGGTATGTATATGATATATTGTGTTAATTTGGACAATATTTACTTGAATGATATGTGTTTGTAGTTTTATAAATATTTAGAATTTTTTTATATTTTTTTAAATATTTATGACGTCATCCGGTTCGTAATCCGGTCCGACCCGTCCGACCGGTCCGACCAGTGAACCTCTAGGCCGTCCGGTTCGCTTTCCGGTCCGGTTTTGAAAACATTGCTAATGAACATTGCTAAACCAAGTTAAAGAGCTAAAGAGTTGATAAGCAACAAATTAACTAAGTCAAAAGAGCAACAAAGACTACATAATTACATATACACACCATGTGCAATTTCATGAATGATGGCTAAACACATAACATGGATGAGAAAGAAGACACATGCATGAGGAGTGGTCATGGCATACATTCAAATTATATGATGACATTATGGTGTCTACTTGTGAGAAACATTCCATTAGTTGATTCTTGATACCAACCCAAAGGAACATGGGCTCCATCTTAAAATAATACCTCATTATTGATTTATTGGGGCAATCTCTCAATCCCTATAATTTAAAACTTTCATATTTCTAAACTCTTAAACTGTTTAAATGATATAACATATTCAATAATTGAAATTTTCATATAAATTTATATTATGTAGCGGATTATTAGGGATATGTTCAACATATGATTTATAAAACTTTACTTTTTTTTGGTCATATAAAAAATATGTTTCTAATTCATGATTTCAATGCACCGGCATGACAATTTCAATTTATCGTAAATTTCATCATCACATATCCGTCAAGTATTTGCCATTCATTACACATTGAATTACTAAGTATCATGGATACTCACTCACTGGCGGAGGATATTGGAGCCCCCCCCCCCCCCCCCCCCACCCACCCCCGAACACACCGGGTCTTTTTTTTCATCGATAGTATTAAATTTTAGTCAAGTAGTCTAAAAATTTATATAAATATCGAGTTCGTCCTCCCTAAAAAAATTAATTTCGACCACGCCCCCTACTGGAATGTTCAAGCTCCTTCACTGTAGTCACTTACAATTTTATATATAAAAGTCACATGCCGGGATCCCACTACATGAAATATGATCTTAATTAATCACTCTAAATATCGATTTGAATGTTATATACTAACTACATTTCCAACAATTTTATGTTGTTAATATTTTTGAGTTATAGCAAGTTCAAAATACTATTTGTTATATTTTTAAAAATTACATAATATGTTAATATATTTTGTTTCGATATAGGTAGAAGGCTATGTCATTGGTTAATTGATTCCGAATAATCAAGCCGGCATTACTTAGGGGGTGTTAGGTATTGCTTTTCAAAAGTCCTTTTTGACTTATGGACTTGTAAAATAAGTTAATAAGTTAGTATGAATTGGCTTACTAACTTATTTCCCTCACAACCACCGGATTATCAAACACTATAAAATGACTTTTTAAGTTCTTAAAAGTTAATAAGTTAAAAAGTAAGTAAAAAAGCACTCCCAAACACCCATTTATACTCGTCCCAAACTCACAAACCTTTTTTTAAGGAATGATATACCTAGTCTCATACATATAATGTGTATCATCTCAAAACTGTCTAGAGTATTTCTAAGTTGTAGGTTTCTCTGAACCCACCAAATCATCGATGCTTTAATTTAAGGATAACAAATACCTTTTTCTTTATAAACATGGGTTTTAGAAGCTTTCAAAATATCTATTAAAAACTCATAATACATGATTACGGGTTAAATTATTGATGCTTCCTAATAATTTTCACATGCAGATGGATAATGCATAATAAGAAGGATGCTTTCCTATATCTTATCTGGTTTTAATTTTAAAATGTCGGTATTAACTTTTGATATATAATAAATAATAAAATAATAAAGCAGCTGACTTATGTCCTTTATATTTAATCAATATTGTAGAACTTGGTTTCATCCGTAGAGAGCTTGAAGATCAAGGCTGCGTTTGGTTGGAAGAATGGAATAAAATGGAATGTAATTGAGAAATTAGTATACTTTTCAAGTAAAATTATGTTTGAGTGGGTAATGAAATGTAAAACCCAAGGAAATGTTTCACCTCAAATTCCCTTGGTTGTGGAATTTCAAAATCCTTCCACCTAGAGAGGGAAATTGAAATCCCACAACTAAGGGAATTTGAGGTGAAACATTCCCTTGAGTTTTACATTTCATTACTCACTCAAACTTAATTTTACTTGAAAATTATACTAGTTTTTTTAATTACATTTCATTCCATTCCATTCTTCTAGCCAAACGCAGCCTTAATCTTATATGATATCAATGTGATTTCAGATATTTCATTGTTCTCAAAATGCCAAAATTCCTTAATTAAACACTAACTAATTCATGTCATATATTCATAGTTCTATAATGCGAAAACTAAGAAGTAAATCAAGCTTATCTAACGGTTTGTTCAACCAAATTGATGTGATAACATATAAACGATGACGATTGTTTTGATCTATCGATAAGGTTACTTTGATAGTTGGGGAAACACTAGAATTAAGCTCTCCGCGTTTGGGGGGGGCGTAAAATCGTGGAAAATACTCGCACCACCGTTAATTACCATCAATATTGAAATTCCGGTGTGTTAATACGAAAAAATAAGACCAAAACGAAAAACATATAAAAATATAGCTAAGTCGATTTAGGACTCACGCGTTGTGACGAACCTGGTAAAGGGAGAAAATACACGTAAAAACAATAAACCACGCACGCACGTTGTGTTGTGTTGACTCACATAATTTAGAACGATACATAAAGTGAAACATAAAATTGGTTAGTCGCACATGCATGTTTGTGTCATGTTAACTTGTAAAACCTAGAACGAATGTAAGACGAAAATTTGAAGAATATGAAAAGTATATGGGATCAAAGTTGAAAGATAAAATTTTGTGAGATTAAATTGCAAAAGACGAGTAGTTTTAGGTTTAAAGTAAAAATAATCATATTTTAGAAAGTTACTTTGCAAAATATAAAAACTTTTGAGTTAAAAGTGAAAAGTCAAATTGAAAAACTCCCTATTCATAATATACAACATCATTATGCATAAAGAAATTGGTAATTAGTAATATATAAATGGTCTAACTAATTAGGTTAGTAGTATGATAAGTGTGAGTTTTAATATATATTATTTTAATATTACATGGGTTCTACCATCTGATTTTGATTTTTTTTAATTAATAATATTTTAGTCATCTAAAAGTTTAGCAGAAAGTCTAATGTTTATTTGTTTTAAAACCCATTTAAGTTGCGTTTGAGTGAACAACATGCACAAGAATTTAATAAATAAAACTTAAAAGATAAAACACAATATAGTATATCATAAGGACCACATGTGTAATTCTTTTATATATTATTCGTCCAAAGTAGAGGCGGGCATATCGGTTTTTCTTTTATCAAAGCGTTCGTGTTGGGAACCTAACCGGTTTTTATACTAGGTGACATGAGACGATTTTTTTCAAACCGATTCGGTTTACAAAGTTGTTTTAAATAGAATGTCCAAACTGGTTTAGATTGGTTCTTAAACCGGTTCGGGCCCAAACAACATCGGTTTTTATGTTTATTTTTATTAAATAACTACAATTAAAATTAACTAAAAATTCATAATTTTCATTCAAGATTTAAAGTTAAATGCTGAAATCAAATACATGAAATTAAAAACATATATACATAATTTCTATTCACAATTCATCGTATAGTCGTGAGTAATGCACTCGTTGAGGATTTTAATGTATTTATTTTTCGCCACCCGGTTCGGACGGTTATACTTTTAAAAGACGGCTATATTTTTTGAAACCGGTTCGAAAAACGATTAAAAAGACGGTCAATCGGTTTGAATGTGATCCAGTTTCTAAACTGGTTTGGGTTCTGGGGATTCAGAATCAGTAGAGGAATCGGGGTTTGGGCCAGTTTGAAACCGGATTGGCCCAAACTAGTTTCACAAACCAGTTTGGATACTCAAAGTATTTGGATTAATGCTTTTGAACATTGGTGATTTGATTGTGGCATAATCCAATTGTTAACCTCAAACGGTCAATAGTGACTGCAGATTGTTATTATTAATGAAAGGGAACTTGCTATTATTGTATTTTGGTTGGATACTACAATCATAATTTGGATATTTTGTGATTCATTTAAGTTCATTTTCCATTGAAATATGGATGCATCTTGCCATGATTAGTTGCAATTGAAAGGTGCAAAAGGGAGGAAATATAGAATGTGGTATGAATTTTAGATCAATTACACCTTAACATGAAATTTGATGGTGATATAAAGAAAATGGTTGATTGAAGTTGTTATGCATACAGAATAGAATCATCTGCAACTTCATTTTTTCACTTGATTGATTAAGTAGGAATTGATTTTTTGTTTAAATCCTAATTGTATTTTGTTTATTACATGTTTATTACATGTTTATGCCAGAAAAACCAGCACTCAGATATTATTGACTTAATCTCAAACAAGAAACAAACTATGATCTGAATATACAAAGAACAAAAGTAACCGATATACAAAAACAAAGACAGATGGTTCATTCACAGATGAAACCCTAAACGAATGTAAGAGATAACAACACGGTTTCGATGAGAGAGAGTTGAGAGAATGAATCGACACGCTGTCAAGTCTCACCCTCACATTTAATATAGAGCTTCATCAACAAAGCCCAAGAAACCAGCAACAAACAAAGCCCACCACGAACACAACAGCCCAAAACAACTCCAGCCCAAAGAACAGCAATAGCCCACAAACAGCATCAGCCCACACACATGAAATAATAGACAAACAAGCCCACATAAGAAGCATTATAAAGACAATAAAATAGAATAGATAGATATGAATCTTGATGTGGTTTTTTTCTGGAGTTTGGATGAACTGACCCTGATTGATAAAATGCTTTATTTCATTTACAGTAACCTATGAATGGTAAATCAGCTGTCATTCAGTTATAGTTTAGTAATTCAAACAAAGTAAATAAGTGATTTGAAAGCAAAATCTTAGTTGTAATTTGCAAAACTAAGAATCACAACGATACCAACAAAGTTTTTATTTAAATATAAAGTAGGGGGATGTGCAAAGCTTGAAAACAAACGGACCTTTAGCAGGAGAAGGAAAAGGAGGAAACTGGGGAAGTTCCAAATTGAACGCATTTGTCGCGAGGTGTGACAATATTTTTAAAAATGTCAAACCACATCAACGGGTTGAAATTTCCGCTGCCTACCAAAATATGTGCACATCACTTTAATTCAGGCATGATATGTGATCATAATGAGTGGTAATCGCACCAGATTTAGTTGCGCAGGTTCTTGGCGATGAGTTCATAGGGCGCGACTTTGGGCTTTTGATGCCTGTGAGGACTATGATCAATGCTGTCATGTCAACTATAGTGGTACCTGTGAGCAGTTGATGGTTCTATGTGAAAACAATACTAATTCTTAAATGCCAATTCATTTGCATTATTGCCATATTTAAGGAGCCTCTTTTACCATTTCTAAGAAGGCCCCTTTTAAGAAAGATATATAAACTGCAATCTCTACTCTTCTGTTTTTTATATTTGTCTCAAATTATCCCATCAAACTTTTCACTTATTAGCTCAATTTCCCCCTAAGAAACATAAATGTTATATGTTTTTGTATAAAGATGGGGTAGAATGAACCAAACATGAATGTTGCCATGCTTGATGAGCCCAATAAGGTTGTTTATTTGCCATATATCTGTATATTAAGAGTTTACCTGATACAGAAAGTCTGCCTTTAATTCCAATTTATCGTCTGCGGTAAGGATATCCCATGTCAAAGATTCTTTTTCATTCTGGAAATGTGTACTTAATTGTTTTATTTAATGATCATGTTCCATTGAACTTTTCATTACTGATTTCTTGTAATAAGACATTCTTACCATAGCTACATTGCAACATTTTGCACTTGCAATGAACGTTTGCACAAAATGAAACCTATGCATGAACACTAAAAGTTTAGGTGAAAAGGACAAATTTGCCACTCAAATCATATCAAAAAGAGCAAATTTGCCATTTATCTTTGTTGAAGGTGTTCTCTTCTCTTTTGGATTAGTGGATCATTGGCCTTTTGTTCACTGTTTAGTCTGACAAGTTTATAAACCATCTGATATGAAACAAACTCTTTTTATTAATCATAGAGCTTAACAGTTCTAGTGTCTTTGTTTGAGATTACTATAATTTAAAATGTATACCCTATAGATAACACAATCTGTTGACGGAATCTCTAATGTGTTTCACTACTTTAACCATAATATACGCCATCTAGCGTCATCTTTCTGAGGAAGATGATATATATCTTAAGTCTTTATTGTCTAAAACAGTAAGTTGTTTCTGTTGCATGCAGGAAGGGTGAACAAGAGTTTATAATGCTCAAATACATGTTTCATGTTGAAGGGAACAACAGAATACATACTTGTAGCAGAGGTATGAGGGTATGTACTAGTTTACATCATGGGTTCAGTTAGGAAGCTTTCTGTTTGAGAACATGAGAAACATATATCAGCAGAGAACTTAGGAAACCATTGAACACAACGAGTCTTATGAGACATATGTATGATGAAGATACGACGAATACAGGTTCTTCATCATGGTTAGAAAGAAGGGTGTGTATTTTCTTAGAGCATGGTGACAGGCAACACATTTTTAACCCTCGAGATGGGGAAATGGGAAGGTCTTAGGTACTAGGATGATACGCGATCATGGCAGTAACAACTGACGAGGATGTTGAGTTTTATCTTCCATAGATTACGCGCTTGACAAAGATACGGATATATAAGATTAAAAGATGCATGTAAAGGAGTTCAGGAGGTTGATGATGGATAATTGGATATGAAAGTATGAAACTGAGTAGTTGAATTTAAGTGACTGTGAGGAACTTGATTATGATTCTAATATGTGTTAATCTTGACATCAAACCAAATTATACTATTCTATAAAGCATCTCCGATGCTCGTTCGAGGTGTAGGACGCCAGGTGACCGTATCTACCGTAGAAGCCTGTGCCGTTTGTGGTGAAGGATGGGGACGAACGGGTGAGTTGGGGTTTGTTCTTGCTTCAAATTTAAACGTTTAAACTAATTTTAATAAATTATAAATATATGTACATTTATTAGACTTGTTAAATTATAAATAATAAATCTCTAAATTTCTGTATATATTTTTAAACGTATCTATATATACATATGTTTATATAATTATTAGATTAAATTATAGGTAATAATTTATGAATATTTTTGTATGCTTAATTTTATCCAAATTTAATTTTATAATAAATATATAAGCTATCACAATTTTAGTTTTGTAAAGCAACAGAAATTTTAAAATTATAAACTTCAATATATTTTAAATTGTTAAAAATATTAATTTATAAATTTAATAATACAATAATAAAAACAATATATTATTATAATAAATATATTATAATAATATATTGGTTATGAAAAACCAGATTAGAAGACGGTGACAATCTGAAAATGAAAAGATGCTTGTGAAGAAAGATGTAGTGGTTGGGAAAAATGATGTTTTTGAATGGAAGATAGATTATTGACTTGAAGGACAAACAAAAATGTGCTTATTGCGTGTTTTGGATTGATTTTGAAAATAACTTATTGATTTATTGATTTTTTCAGTAAGTTAATAAGTTAGTATGAATTGATTTATTAATTTATTTTCTTTACAACCATCGTATTGTCAAACATTATAAAA
Source organism: Flaveria linearis (assembly GCA_024085815.1). Classification (NCBI taxonomy): domain Eukaryota; kingdom Viridiplantae; phylum Streptophyta; class Magnoliopsida; order Asterales; family Asteraceae; genus Flaveria; species Flaveria linearis. Next base: position 51,711,146 of record CM044016.1, read on the forward strand.
TATCTTTTAACTTTTTAAAGTTAATAAATTAAAAAATAAATAAAAAAGCATTGCCAAACACCCACTTAGAATTTTGAGGGGGCCTTTAGAGCATCTTCGATCGTAAATTAAACAAACATCTACAAATATGTTATTTAGCTAATGGATAAGATTTCTACTCACCATTTATAAAATTCTATTCTTATTCCAACAACAATTCCATCTTCAAACGTCATATTTTAAATAATAATATTATCATACTTGTATGTGAGAGAGAGACGTGACAAGAGAGGTCAACAATCACCCATATTAATACATCCCGAATTTCATATGAAACACACGTCAGATGACTCCTCCAGTAGTGGCGTGTTTGTTTGTGTGCATTGATTTGGATGATGATCCTGCTAGAGGTGACCTTAAAAGCGATGTTTAGTCACATTTAGATAACTATCATGATCATTTAACATGAAATAAAATAATCTTCAAGTACTTAATCAAGCTAAAAACTAATTTCACAACTTAACACTTACATTAAAAAATATTAGGGGAGACAGAGTCGTCTCGCAACTCTACCACTACCGCCACCAAAAGCTACAATATAAAAGGCGTTGTTATCGCTCCACTTATCAATACAAAAGCAATCCAGGGCCTTTCTCATCATCTCTTCGTGACCACCTGAACACCAGAAAGCCGAATCTCCCTCACCTTTCGCCTCATGCTCCCCTTCTCACTCCCACAACTACTCTACCACTTAGGGAAGAGGGGGCGCAACCCTGAAGTACCATGGACTCCCCTGGAATCCACCAATCACACACTGTCACATCACAAATACCCTGAACTATCCTGAAACATTCAAAAAGCTGAAAATACAACCCTAAACTATACTAAAACTTTATTTTCACATTTAAACAATTCACAAAAAATAAAATTTACTAAAAATTAAAAATGAAATAGTGTGTATGTGTGTGAGTATTTATAGGATAAACAATTTTTTTAAATAACGGTTGAAAATAACGGCTATAACTCTCGGCTACTACAACTCGAAACCACTACCCACCAGGGTACCTGCAAAGGTGACGGCGTTATAACCAAACGGGTACCCGCATACCCAGACCGGTGCCCGAGGATGCCCCTTCCTCCCTTACAATAACATATCATCTACTTATTAGTTATTTTCAACTTAAACACGCAATTATCATGTCGTATGAACATATGATCTCTCATTGTCAGCACACTACAGCAGTGGCACAACCAGAAATTACACCACCAACGGAGGGCAAACCCGTAACTTCACATTCCTAACTACAAGTTTGGTGGTAGAGAGAGAGTCTGCGTGTTACCAAAAGAGGCGTGAACGAACCAAAGCCGTTATCTATCCATCGAAATTGAAATCAATCGTCTCACAATCTCTCAAAATCTTTACATCCATCACTTCCTCTTCATCACAATCTGCAATCTTTAACATATTTCATCCTTCAATTCAATATTTCATCCCACCCATTTGATCAATTCGATTTCCCTAGGGTTTTTGTTCAAGAATCGTCAATCATGGGTTACGATTCGATCGCCAACGCTTCGATCCCCAACGCTTCGATCCCCACTGCTGCATCCAACTGCAAGGAGTTTGGAAAGAAGAAGAGGGTATGTGTCAATTTTGTATCTTGATTGTGTTTCGATTGGTTATTGGGTATGATTGTATGTATAATCGTATGTATGATGTATCAGTTGTTGTTTTATGTATTGTTGATTTGGGCGTTTTTGTTTGGTTTTAAGGTGAATCGTACTGCTAAATTGAAGCAGAGTAAGCTTGATGTTCGTCGAGAACAGTGGCTTTCGCAAGGTGATTGTTGTGGATTTATCTGTTGCATGTATTAATACTTGAGTATTGATTGATTTATTTGGTTTGTTTACAGTGAAGAATAGGGTGTTAGGGTTTAAGGAGGAGACAAATGTTGGTGGTGGTGTGAAAGTGGCTGTTACAGAGACACATCCAGTGAAAGAGAGGGAGCTTCCGATGGCGAAATTGGATATTAGTGTTGATGTGGAAGAGAACGAGGGTGTGACGAATTGTTGCAGTGATTCTGAATCTCCGTCGAACAGTCCCACGAATTTCACTGGTAGTAGTAGCAGAAGCTGCAGTGGTAGCAGCAGCAGCGGCAGCAGCAGCAGTGGTGGCGGTTGTTTTTCGAGAAGCGTGACGGATGAAGATGATGGTGATCATGATGATGATGATGATGATGATGATGATTGCTTGGATGACTGGGAGGCTATGGCTGATGCTTTAGCAGCTGATGACAATGAAAAGAATGATAATGACACTAATATGGAGTCCCCTGTGAATGAAACCGTGCGTGAGACAGAGTCTGCGCAAACCAAGACGACAGGTCAAGGGGCTCAACGGGAGTTGAATGGTTTTCGGGCGTGGAGACCTGATGATGCTTCGCGTCCTCAAAATCTTCCAAATTTGCTTAAACAAAATAGTTTCCCCATGAACTCAGGGTTGCACCATGGTGTCAGATTTGCTCCTTCATCGTGTCCTATATGCTGTGAAGATTTAGACATGACCGATTCAAGTTTTCTTCCTTGCCCGTGTGGTTATAGGCTCTGCCTTTTCTGTCACAAGAGAATTCTTGAAGATAACGGCCGTTGTCCTGGCTGCAGGAAGCAGTATGACCAGACTGACAACAAACCTGCGCCTTTCAAGCTGGCTCGTTGTTACAGTGTGAACCCGAGGCAGTAGAAAGTAGTCTGTGGTCCGTTTGGATGGTATGGTGTGCCTTCTTTTTCATTCGTTATGTTTCTTATTGGGTTACCCCTAGACACCGGCACTAGTGCTAGGTTTGTCAATATAGACAGTATTACCTTAGTGTTTGAGAGTTATGCTGGTTCTCTTATGAGTTTGATCTATATTTCTATAGTAATATGCTTTTATAGAGGACTAGTCGGTATGTGAGTACATAAGGTGGTATAGGAACCGAATACTTCATTTTCGAATGGAATGCAAATTATGTCTTTTCCATTTGATTTGTCATCAACACATTCACTTCTACAACAATAATAATAAAAAAAGGGGTTTTTTTAGCTGATGGTCTTATTGGGAACAAGAACTCGATTTTCTGGTAAGGTTTCCCTCATCTCGTTCTCACGACCCTACTTTATGAGTGATGAGTGAGATATTTCTGGTTACGTTTGTTTGTTTGTCTGTTTATCTTGTTGCTTGAAGGCCGAATTTGATCTAAAAGTAATATATAACTTTGTGATGAATCTTTATGCATTCATTTAGCTATAAGCAATAGTTACCAAGCACGCGTTTCAGGTGGAATTAGATAGGACTCCTGTCTGCTATCAATTGATACATACGTCGGTTACTTTAGAGAAGGTCGTAACGCCACATGGTATGTTATTGGTAGTGGCGGGACCTAGTAGGAACAAGTTAGTTACATGTGATTATCACTAATATCTATTGCATTTGGATCTAACCGCAGCATCATAAAAGCTAAATGATTGTATCAGTTGGCAGGTTTAACAGAAATAGTGAATTTTAAGTACAGCAGAGATAGCACTTTGTTTGTATATGTTATCAAATGCTATTTGCTTACCTTTTTTCTTGATTTTGTTGGTGAATCTCCTTGTATTTAGTTCAGCCGTTAAGTATAAACGTTTAGGATCGAACGAGTGATGATGGTCCAGAGTATGAACACTTGCAATTGAACCATATTGAGGGCACTGATATTGATCTTATGCAATGCTGCTGGTACTGAGGTAATCAGCTAGTGCTGATCTTATGCAATGCTGCTAACATACTGCCTCCATCACTTATTGTAATGTTTGACTATTCTTGGAATAAAGGGTAATAAAACACATGTATTCAACTGATTCTGGACCAGACCGGATCAATGCTGGTTTTTTTATATATGTTAAGATCAAAGACCAGGCAGGCTCGTTAGTTTGGTTTTTTACTTCTTTATAGTCGAGTTTATTGAACTCAGAAATCTCATGACTTGTATCAACAACTGCCGTACCTAATAAATCTCACCCATAACAAAGCTGCTAGTAGGTCTTGAGAGGGTATGATGCAGGCGAACCTAATACTCTTCTCCGATCCTACAAATTATCATGACATGTATCATGTCCTTGGTGTGGGAGTCCATGCTCTTAAGGGCTATAGTTTATATGCTTTTTTACCTTGTATGCATAGGTTGCCTTTATGTTTATTGAATTTATTATTATACACTATACTAATTGTTTTTATATATTTGAGATTTGATCATTTTGTAATAATAACATAAGGCCCATAGTGGCCTAACATCACTCGGACCTACGGGTGTGGAAGACTTATGCATCGGGTTTGTCCTTGTTTTATAACAATAACATAAGTATTCTTAGGTCCACCAGTGATTAAGAGCATGTGCTCAAAACAGCAAAAACAAAACATGTGTTCACCCATGTGAACTTCCAACTCTATTGAAGTTGGCCCCTAAGAAATATCTCAAAATGATCAAAAGTAAAAACACTTTTTAAACCAATTTATGTATGTATTATGTTTCAATCTTTAGAGTTTATGAATAACTGTAATACGAGTGTAGTATTTTCTGTCTGCTTATGCTAGAAGTTGACTACGGGCACAACGATTGAAACCGGGATGACAAACCATCTTATACGACATATGATTGCTATATAGTAAGTTACATTTTTTTTGTTCTTTGAGTTTATTCTTTTTTAGTTTTTGTTTTTAAACTATAAAAATAATAATAAAAAAGGTCGTTTGTATTTTGTCAAAGTTCTAAGTCATTTCACATTTCAGAATACAAGTTTTCTTGTTCAACGTCGATCTTTTCATATAAGAACTTCAGATATTATGTTTGAACTTTAAAAATTAAAACTTTGATTTCAAATATTTTAAAGGTACTTTAAAACTTTTTATCTACATTCTACACCAACATATCAAAAGTAGAATTTCAATCGAATAAGATAGTTAAGAGATAACAAAAACTTTAAAATTTTAATTCAATCTTATTAGCACAAGCTTTAAACCAATCGAATCTGTTTGAAGATTGTGATACATATCTAATCCTTATTAGCACGCAATCAACCATATTGCTGTATTATCTCAATCCATTTCACACAATTAAAATTTAAATGCGTTATAGATATAATGTGGAGCTATATCTGCATACAAAACAAGTTTGCCGATATATTTTTTCTAATATGGAAACACATTATCGTTTAAGGATGCATTTTCATAAATTATGGAGTGTTTTCTTTCCACGTTTTTGCATAATCTGTTGTTTTTTTATTAGATATTACGTTTATAAGGTATTGTTCTAGGGGAAATCTTCAAAATATTTCTTCGACCAGTGTTTTATCTTAAAATATCCCTTTGACTTTTCCATGCCAAAAAAGGTTCTTTAGAATGGTTGAGACCTCAAAATATTTGTGGAAGCCCATAAAACAGTGACGGAATTTAGGACTTCTATGGAATGGAAAAGTCAAAAGGATATTTTAGAGTACACTTGTTTGGACTCGATAGAGGAAAGAGTTGCCACCACCTACCCCTCCCAGACCCTGCTCTTGAATGTGATATACTGGGTTTGTTTGTTTGGACTCGATACAATCTATTTCACCATAGCCACCATGATCATAGTTACATTTGTTCTCATTAGAATCAAAATCTTTGGTGGATTGCTACCATATGAGAGGGTTTGACAAAACATCTTTTTTTTTTTTTGGCTATAGGATTCATCTTTTTATTTATCATAGGAGGTTCACTGTAATAGTTCTGATAAATTATGGTAGACATGCCCTCATGATATTATTATGTTTTTTTTAAACGACAAACATACAATAATTCTACTTCTAAATTACTATAAATTAATTTATATCTTGCATGGGTTTAAATTCAAAACAATCATCTACTTGGTATCTAGCGTTACATTGGTGATACAGTGATACTTATCATGTGGTGCACATTTCTATTATGTACTTTTCTAGGCAAATGAACATTTTAAGAATTTATTTGTTACGTTCTTTTAAATGTATTTTCTATCATAAAATAAATTTTCATCTACTTTATTTAATAATATTATATGTTTTTTACTTCATATTGTAATTAGTCAAAAGGATATCTTAGGGTACACTTGTTTGGTCTCATTATAGGGCTTAGTACGAATAAAACTGATATCCGATTCGCTTGAAGCACCCATCTTTGTTATGGCCATCTTTTTCAATTAGTACGAATAAAACTGATATCCGATATCGTATTAGATGATCAAGAAAGTTACAGGAATATCAAAGCAATAATCTACATATATACAAGATGAGAAAACTATAATCATGCCAAGAATTAAGGGATAAATATGAAAGTTAGTGGAGGAGAATACGACAAGTTGGTGGAGGAGAATATGGCAGAATATATGGAAGTTGGTGGAGGAGAATATGACAGAATATGCGAGAGAATTTGTTTCCATCTATACTCCCCCACAAGTTGGAGCGTGAAGATTTTGAACTCCCAACTTGTCAAGTAATGCTTTGAACTATTGTGCCCCAAGTGGTTTTGTAAGAATATCTGCGATTTGTGTTTTAGTGTCAATCTGCATGGGCTGTATTTCTTTTGAGTCAACACGTTCTCTAACAAAGTAACAATCCATCTCAACGTGTTTAGTCCATTCGTGGAATACGAGATTAGCGGCTATGTGACGAGCCGCTTGATTGTCACAAAAGAGGGGTGTTGGGCCAACAGGAGAAACATCAAGTAGACGTAATAACCATCTCATCCATAAATCTCACTGACTGCATTTGCCATCGCTCGGTACTCAGCTTCTGCGAACGATCGAGAGACGACCGACTGCTTTTTAGACTTCCATGAGATCGGCGCTCCCCCTAGAAGTAATAAATAACCAGTTCTCAACCTTCGTGTGATTGGGCAGCCCAGCCAGTCAGAGTCACAGTAGGCCATGAGGCTTATACCTCATTCTTTAGGAATTAAAATTCCTTGTCCAGGTGTAGCCTTAAGATATCTGAGAACTCTGTTGATTGCCTCCATGTGACTTTGTCTTAGGTCACTAACGAATTGGCTCAAGACGTTTACAGCATAAGTGATGTTCGGTCGCGTGGCTTGCAGATAGAGGAGTTTTCCTACGAGTCTTCGGTATTAGTTGGAATCTACTTTTGGCTCTTCATCACACCTCCCAAGTTTCAGGTTTTGTTCCATTGGAAAGGGACTTGGTCGGCAGCCCATCATCCCTGTTTCCTCAAGAATATCGAGCGTGCATTTTCTTTGACTTAGTACCAAGCCTTCCTTTGTTCTCGCAACTTCTATGCCGAGGAAAAACTTCAGTTGCCCAAGGTCTTTTATGCTGAATTTCTTGTCAAGGAAGTCTTTAGTGTCTTTTATTTTGTTTAAGCAATTTCCACAATAATAACATTGTCTACATAAATTAACGCAACAACAATAACATTATTTTCTTTGAAAATGAACAAGGGGTGATCAACGTTCACTTGTTTGTAACCAATGTCAGACAAGGAGTTGGTGAATTTTTGATACCAGTTCCGTGACGCTTGTTTGAGCCCATAGAGTGACTTTCTTAGCTTGCAAACCAAATTTTCGCCTTGTTTGCCAAAACCTTGTGGTACTCTCATGTAGACGTCTTCATGCAGGTCTCCATGCAAAAAGGCATTGTTCACATCAAGTTGATGTATATGCCATCCTTGTTTCACCGCTACGGTTAGCAAGGTCTGAACCGAGACTAGCTTTGCAACTGGAGCGAAAGTCTCATGGAAATTTATACCTTCCATTTGCGTGTAACCCTTTGCGACGAGACGAGCCTTGTATCTTTCCACGTCTCCATTTGGCTTGTATTTTATTTTGTAGATCCATTTCGAGTCGATGGCTCGCTTTCCTTTTGGTAGTTCTTCTAAAGTCCACGTCTCATTTCTTTCAAGAGCGCGAATCTCACTTTGCATGGCTTCTCTCCACCTTGGATCTTGCACTGCTTGATAAAAAATTTTTAGGCTCTTTATTCGAAGTAATGGCCGCCAAAAAAACTTTGTGAGCATTAGTAAATTTTTCATAAGAAATATAATGTGCTAAGGGGTGTACCATCGAGGAACGTTGATCGGAGGTGGGTTGATTGTGGTTTAAAGATGGGGGAAGCTTGACATTATAATCCTTAAAGTGCTTTGGCTGTGACCTGTTTCGCTTTTCCCTTAAGTGCTCACTACCTTCCAAATTTGGTCCAACCGATTCATTCTGAATATTTGGACCAGCCTCTTCATTTTGGTTGGGCATATCATCAGGCCCAGGTTGTTCATTAACTGGCCCAATGTTTTCACTAGTGTGTGGGCTTTCCTGTTGCCCAACAATTTCTGAATTTGTGTTTTGCAATCCATGGGCTTCCTTATCAACCTGTTGGGCCTGAGGTTGTGAATCATTTGATTCAATTGATACTCCAGTAGGCTCAATTTCAACAGCCTCATTTTGTCTATTCAAGTCTTCCTCTTCCATGTCATGTGATGCCCCACCTTTATTGCCTATTGCATCTTCTTTCCAACCTTGAGGAATTACAAAGATCTCTTCTTTTTCAGGTTCGTTGTTTGCAAAAGGAAAAATATGCTTAACAAATTTGACATGCCTGGATGTGACCATTTTATTATACTTAGCATCATATATTTTATATCCTTTTGTACCATGTGGATAACCCTAGAAAACTCCGGGCCTACCTCTTATTTCAAATTTATCTCCATTGGTTTCTACACTTCTATAATACACAAGGCAACCAAGTATCCTCATATGTTCATAGTCGGGTTTTTGGTTATGTAATATCTCATAAGGCATCTTAGTATGCATTCGATTTATGACATGCGCTACTGTTAGTATGCATTCCCCCCAAAACCGTGTTGGCAAGTTGGCTTCAAACTTTAAGGCTCGTGCCGTTTCTAATAGATGTCGATGTTTTCGTTCCACTACACCGTTTTGTTGAGGTGTATGTCGACACGTTGTTTCTAAGACGATTCCCTCCTTTGCATAGAAATTGACCATTTGATTTGGTGAACTCCCCCCCCCCCTATCACATCTCACCCTTTTTATATTTTTTCCAAATTGAGTTTGGACCATTTTATGAAAATCCATAAGACAGATGCTTGCCTGATGTTTATGTTTAAGGAGAAATACCCAAACAGCCCGACTAAAATCATCTACTATTGTTAAGAAATAACTTGCACGTGTAAATGAAGGTGTTCGATACTTGCCCCACACATCACAGTGTAATAAATCAAAACATGCATCAGTTTTATTCGTACTAATTGGAAATGGTAGCCTGGTGAACTTAGCCTTAACACAGGCATCACAAAAGTCTTTTGAGTTTAAAGTAACATTTTTTAAAAAATTAACATGAGCAAGTTTTGAATTTGATGGGTGACCTAATCTCTTATGCCACGTGTTAACGGTTGTCATCATTGCCTTCCTCTTGCCTCCCATCAACCCCATCTTGTACAAACCACCTTTGCGTTCACCCATTCCAATCAACGTCCTCAAACATAAGTCCTGCATGATGCAAAAATCAGGAAAGAAGGTTATAGCATAATTAAGATCCTTGCACAATCTACCGACGGATAACAAATTGTACTTGAAATCTGGGACATGAAGAACCTTCTTAACCACCATACCGTTCGGGAGAGTGTAGTCACCTCTTCCCTCAACAGTGATGGTTTCACCATTAGGTATCGTTACAGGTGGTTCATATTTCCGCTTTGTTTTATTTTTCAGCAGCAAATCATCATGTGTTATGTGCTCAGTGGCACCCGAATCAATTATCCATTTACCTTCTTTACCTATGTTACCTGCCATGTTGGCTATGGGAGTGCTTCCTTCTACGGTTTCGCCATCTTCATCGCCAAACAACTTTATGAACTGTTGATATTGAGCGTTGGTCATGCCCGGTATTGGACTGACCTCCCCCTCTACAGAAGCAGCCTTCGGTTTTGGATTGATACCATATTAGAGGATTCAATACAAGACAAAACATCCGTGTTATTAACCGATGGTTCATCTTTTATTAATCATAGGGCGGCTCACAGGCATAGTTCCGAAAAATTTTAGGTATACATGCTCTACATGATACTTATTGTTTTTTACGACAAATTTACTTCTAAATTACTTTAATTTATCTTATATCATGCATGGGTTTTAATTTAAAGACTCTCATTTAAAAGGCAAATCATTTACCAAATGACTAGTCTCACATTAGTGGTACTTATTATGCGCTTTTCTTTTAGAACATTTCAGAATTATTTGTGTTTTTCTTTTATGCATGTCTTTTTAAAATGCATTTTGTATCATAAAATAATAAGTTAATTACATGAAAGGTCCCTAGAATTAAAAAATTATAAAATCGGTTCAAACTTTTAATAAAACATATCACAAAAGGTCCCCAACTTCGATGACCGTTAAAAAAATCCGTTAAGTGTATGTTAAATGACCAAAGTGTCCCTAACTATTAAAAAAATAAAGTTAATTATATGGTGGGACCCACTCACCCACTTCATCTTCAACCTTCACCATCTCTAAACCCTACTAATCCTCCACCACCACCACCGTTACCGCCTCCACCATTCTACCGCTAACACCACCTCCTACCATCAACACCTGCCACCATCGTCACCAGTCTGTCAACCCCACAAGCTTGCACGTCCTGTCACTAGTACCTGGCATCATGGTTGCTCTCTCACGCCTCAAAACTACCATCACCACCATCACCACCACCACCACCACAACACAAGCACCACCTATGATCCACCATCACCACTACACGTGCATCATCACTACCACACGAGCACCACCACCACCACATAAGAATCACCACCTATGATCCACCACGTACCACCATCATACACACCACCATCGTCGATCCCCCACCACCTCTCTATCTCTCTCTATTCATCTCTTCATCTCTCTCCCTGATGCTGTGACCCGTAGAGAGGGTTAATCTCCAATAATCCAAGGAAAGAGAGAACGATATGGGGCAATTTTCTCAAATATATTTCATGCTTAAAACCAAGAAACAAAGTATTTTTAAATATGCAAAGTCCTACCATGCAGTTATTCTAAAGAAACGTGAACTATGACCCTACCACTAAGCATGCATGCATAACATGGAAACATGGCTACTGGTGTTCCTAAAACAATGCATTCAGTTAAAGACTGGTTCTTTAATTCAACAATCGGGCTGGAGTCTTGTGACTTCTTCTGGGCCGCACGTTAATGGGCTGAGCTGTTGGGCCAGTGTCCTAGTTCGCATCAATACTCCCTCCCTGAAAGTTAACATTGTCCTCAATGTTTTTAAAGGTTGGAAATTATGATCTAACTCTGATTCATATTCCCATGTAGCTTCTTCCAGTGTTTTATTCATCCATTTAATTAAGAGTTGTTTCCCTTTGTCCGTAGCACGGGTATTGAGAATTGATTTCGGCAGCAAGAGTGATTTGTCTTGAACTTCCAATTCTTTGAGATCTTCCATTTGAGCTTGCACCTCTCCAAAACTTGGCTTCAACAATGAGACATGAAAGACCGGGTGAATCTTTGAATCTTCTGGTAGGGCCAGCTTGTAGGCTACTTTGCCAATGCGTTCCACGATCCTGTATGGGCCATAATAACGTTTACAAAGCTTCTTTGATGATCGAGCATCGATCGAGCTTTGTCGATAATTCTGTAAACGAAGGAAAACCATATCATTGACTTGATATTCCTTTTCCAACTGGTGCTTGTTTGCCTGTTTTACCATGCGTTCCTTGGCTTTGTCAATTGAATCTTTGAGAAGGGAGATGATACGTTGATGTTCCAAGAGTGATTCCTCGATCGAAGCCACCTTAGTATTCTCAGAATTATAATCGTGGATGGAGGTCACATCTCGGCCATAAACAGCTTTGAAAGGAGTCATGTTTATGGCGGAATGAAAACTTGTATTGTAAGAGAATTCAGCGAGGTACAAATAACGCTGCCATGTCGCAGGTTCCTCAAAAACGAAGGCTCTAAGATACGCTTCCAAACACTTATTTACTACCTCCGTTTGGCCGTCCATCTGGGGGTGGTAGGCACTCGAGTGTAACAGTTTAGTGCCCATCTGTTTAAACAATTCTGACCAAAATCGACTTGTAAATAAAGGATCACGGTCCGCAACTATCGTCTTTGGAAGGCCGTGCAACCTGTAAATTTCACGCATGAACAAAGAGGCTAAGGAAACTGCTGTGTAATGAGTGGGTAGTGCAAGGAAGTAAGCAAATTTAGAAAGCCGGTCTACAATCACCCAAATCACCGTTTTGCCTTTTGATGATGGTATGTGAGTGATAAAATCCATTGAAATTTCTAGCCAAGGAGCAGCAGGTGTGGGTAGTGGTTGAAGCAATCCAAATGGGTTGTGGTTGGTGCTCTTAGTTGCTTGACAAACTTGGCAATTACGAACAAAAGTGGCAACGGCTTTACGGAGACCTACCCATGAAAACGTTGCTGCCAGTCGTTTAGTGGTAGCTGTCACACCCGAATGTCCGCCCACATAAGAAGAATGATATTCTTCAAGAAGCTTCTCTTGTAGGGCTGGAATTGATGGTATAAGAGGTCGTCCATGACGGTAGACGATACCATCCCGAATGGAATGAAAAGGAAAGCTACTTGGATCTTGTAGCACTTATTCCATCAATTGCTTTCCATGAACATTATTGCTGAAATAGTCTCTAAGTTCTTCTAACCACACAGCAGTAGGATGTGAAATAGCAAGACAAGAAGGAAGTTCAACTCTACTTAATGCATCGGCAACGATGTTTTCTTTCCCGGGCTTGTAATGCACTTCATAGTCGAACCCCATTAATTTAGTTACCCATTTTTGCTGCTCCGGTGTTGAATGGTTTGGGTTAGAAGATGCTTTAGACTGTGATGGTCGGTGTAAACATGAAATTTCCGCCCCAAAAGGTATTGTCGCCATTTTTTTACCGACTCGGTAATGGCATATAATTCATTTGTATAATGGATTGGGATTGCATTGAAGTACACAGTTTTTTGCTAAAGAAGGAAATGGGTTTATGGTTTTGAGATAACACGGCACCGATGGCGACACCCGATGCGTCAGTGGTGACATCGAAAGGTTCACTGAAATTGGGAATGGCTAAGGTGATGAGGTTTTCCATTTGTGATTTAAGGTTTGTAAATGCAGTTTGGGCTTGTTCATTCCATTGGAACACTTTGTTTTTCAGGAGGTTTGACAATGGAGATGCAATGTGTGCATAATTCTGAACAAATCTCCGGTAGTAGCCTGTAAGACCTAGAAAAGGCCTTAATGTTGTGAATGATGAAGGAGTTGGCCACTGTTGGATGGACTGAATTTTATCGGGCTCCGGAGCAACTCCGTTGCTTGAAATCTGATGACCTAGAAAAAATACTTCATGCACAGCAACACACATTTGGATGGTTTAGCATGATATTTATTAATTAGTAATTTTTTTTAAAAAAAATTTTAAATGGTCGTAGTGTTGTTGGATATCGGTGCTGTAAATGAGGATGTCATCGAAGAATATAAGAACAAACCGCCTCAAGACCGACCTGAAAAGATCATTCATAGTGGATTGAAATGTCGATGGTGCATTAGTAAGTCCGAAGGGCATTACTACAAACTCGTAATGACCATCGGTTGTACGAAACGCGGTCTTGTGGATGTCTTTTTCTGCCACCCGAATTTGATGGTAACCGGAGCGTAGATCGATCTTGGAAAAGATTGTTGCTTCGTGTAGCTCGTCTAACAGCTCGTCAATGGTGGGAATTGGGAAACGGTCCCGAACTGTTACTACGTTTAGTGCTCGATAATCCACACAGAAACGCCACGAGCCGTCCTTTTTTTTAACTAGAAGTACCGGTGATGAAAAAGGGCTTTGGCTTGGTCGGCTAACACCCGTTTCTAACATCTCTGTTATCAAGTTTGTCATGATCCGCTTCTGGAAGTGAGGATAACGGTATGGTTTTCATCAAGAAGTGGAATGTGATGATCTTGGCTTCGGTGTGGTGGGAGGGTTTTAGGGTCCTTAAAAAGTGTTTTGTAGTTTTGTAAAAGGGTGGGATATGTGTTATGTAATAAATGGGCTTGGCCCATACGTTATGAGTCGCATGCAGGCTTACAGCCCATGCATGCATTCACATGTTTCCATTTGAATGAGTCTTAGTTGGTTAGTAGAATGGATCTTTGTTTGTTAGCGTATTATTAGGTTATTACGTGGGTTTATGGTGAAGTGTAGTGGAGTCTGTATGGTTATATATATGGATGTTCCATGTGCTAATGAAATCATCAGAAATATTTGAGTCTCTTGATACTTCTTGAATCTTTCAAGTGGTATCAGAGCAATCTTCCTGGTGAGTGTATCGTGCGAGCAGAAGACATGGCAGAAGAGACGGTGTCCTACCAGAGTGTTCCTCGATTTGATGGAGATTATGATCATTGGAGCGTAGTTATGGAGAGCTTGTTGCGCTCCAAAGAATTTTGGACAGTTGTGGAAACTGGGTTCAAAATTCCAAAAGAAGGGGAAACTCTATCAGCAGAAGCCAAAGCGGAGTTAGACACCAACAAACTGAAAGACTTGAAGGCTCGCAACTACCTCTTTCAGTCCATCGATAGGCAAATTCTACGCACCATGACGCAGAAAGACAGTGCGAAACAGATTTGGGACGCGATGAAGACGAAGTATCAGGGGAATACTCAAGTAAAGCGGGCACAGTTGCAACGGTTAAGGAAAGACTTTGAAACGTTGGAAATGAAGGATGCAGAACCAGTAGCTGATTATTTCAATCAAGTGATGATGGTTGCGAATGATATGCGTAACTATGGAGAGTCCATGCCTGATGTGAAAGTAGTTGAGAAGATCCTTCGGTCATTGACAGAAGCATTCAACTTCATTGTGTGTACCATTGAAGAATCCAAAGATATTGATGCACTAACAATTGATGAATTGCAAAGTTCATTACTTGTTCATGAACAGAAACTCAGACGAAAGCCAGCCGAAGATCAAGTCATGAAGATCGGGAATGAAGGACCAGGAGGTAGAAGTCGAGGACGAGGCCGATCACAATTTTCTCGAGGACGTGGCCGGGGACGAGGAAGGAGTCGTCCAGAATTCGACAAGTCATCGGTTGATTGCTATAGATGCCATCAACTTGGACATTTCGTATACGAATGTCCAAAAGGTGAAAAAGCAGTGAACCTGGCAGAGTTTGATGATAGTAAAGACTTACTATTGATGGCTCATACTGAAATTCAACAGGACCATGTGTCGGGGTCTTGGTTCTTGGACTCAGCGTGCTCTAATCACATGACCGGGACGCGAGATTGGTTTATTAAACTGGATGAAACATATACTCACACGGTGAAGTTGGGAAATGATATTCGGCTGAGGGTCAAAGGAATTGGGGATGTCCGACTAGAAGTTGAAGGTATTACTCAAGTTATATATAGAGTATATTATGTACCTGACCTTACTTCAAGTTTGATTAGTCTGGGACAACTACAAGAAAAGGATCTCACTATAGTCATTAAGCAAGGGACATGTAAGATTTATCATCCACACCGTGGATTGATTGTTACCTCACACATGACCAAGAATCGAATGTTCTTAATTCAAGCAACCAAGAAGACATATCAAGATCAATGCACGGCGACACATACTGATCTCAACACCGAGATTTGGCACAGGAGGTTGGGTCATGTGAGTCATAAGTCCATAAGAACAATGCAATACAACATGATGGTTACAGGGTTACCCAAGGTTGCTGAACCGACTAAGGCGTGTGAAATATGTCAACTTGGCAAGCAACAACGTGAGCCAATACCGAAGAAAAGTACATGGAGGGCAAGTGAGAGACTACAACTGATTCATACCGATGTGTGCAGACCTATATCACCAACATCAGCTGGAGGAAAAAGGTACATATTGACTTTCATTGATGACTTCTCGCGAAAGGGGTGGCTATATTTTCTAACTTACAAATCTGAATGCTTTGAAACATTCAAAAGGTTTAAAGTAATGGTGGAAACTAAAACTGGTCTTAAAATTAAAAGCCTTAGAAGTGATAGAGGAGGTGAGTTTACCTCTACTGAATTTAATGAATTTTGCGAGAGTCATGGGATCAAGAGACAACTGACCACGGCATACACTCCACAACAATATGGAGTAGCCGAGCGTCGGAACAAGACCATTATGAACATGGTCAGATGTCTCTTGACAGACAAACACATGCCCAAGAGGTTTTGGTCGGAAGCCGCAAATTGGGCTGGTCATATCTTGAACAGGTGCTCTACCACTGCCTTGGTTGACAAAGTACCGAAAGAAGCATGGACCGGTACAAAGCCAAGTGTTGATTACTTCCGGGTGTTTGGGAGTATTGCTTACGCCCATATACCAGCTCAATTGCATACCAAGTCGGAAGACAAGAGTATTAAATGCATTATGCTTGGTATAAGCATCGAATCAAAAGCATATAGATTGTACAGCCTGTACAACAAAGGATCATAATCAGCAAGGATGTCACTTTTGATGAGGATGGAAAATAGGTTTGGTCCCATAATGACATGGGTCAATTGATCTTGTCATTTCAGAGAGTATGTGGAAATAGAAGAAGAAGAAAGCGTGCAAGTACAAGAAGGAAATAGTACAACACAGGAGCATGAAGGTGGAAACACTCCCACCACTCATTCAAACCAAGAAAGTCAACATTTTGAAGACATGTCCTTACCCATTGAAAATGATGACAATCACACTACTAGTTCACCAACTCCAATTACTGGTGCTAGTAGTAGTGGTATTATTCACCAAGAGATTGGTGAACCTTCTACTCGAGTATCCAAAAGAAGTAGTAGACCACCAACTTGGCTTGAAGATTACCAAAGTGGGGAAGGTTTTTCAGAAGAAGAAAACAACTTGGCGATGTTTAGTTCACTTGGTGACCCAGTAACCTATGAAGAAGCATCAAAGGATCCAAAGTGGCAGCAAGCTATGATGAATGAAATTCAGGCAATTGAGCACAATGATACTTGGGAGCTTGTAACTGCTCCAGTAAATACCAAACCAATTGGCGTTAAATGGCTGTACAAAACTAAGCTAAATGAGAAAGGTGAGGTAGACAAGTACAAGGCTCGGTTGGTGGTGAAGGGTTATGCTCAACTAAAGGGTATAGACTACAATGAAGTTTTCGCACCGGTTGCACGTTGGGACACGATCAGAACTGTGTTAGCAGTGGCTGCTCATAATCACTGGGTGGTGTATCAATTAGATGTTAAAAGCGCCTTTCTTCATGGAGAGTTAAAGGAGACCATTTTTGTTGATCAACCACCAGGCTTTATCAAAAAGGGAGAGGAACAAATGGTGTATCGATTGAAACGAGCACTTTATGGACTGAAACAAGCTCCCCGAGCTTGGTTTCATTGCATTGAAGGCTGTTTTCTCAAGAAGGCTTCACGAAGAGTAAGTATGATCATACGTTATTTATCAAGAAGGTATGGAGCAAGGTTATCATTATCAGCTTGTATGTGGATGATCTCATATTCACAGGAAATGACCAGCAGCTATGTGATGTTTTTAAAGCATCTATAAAAAGGGAGTTTGAAATGACGAATTTAGGACAAATGAAATATTTCTTGGGAGTAGAAGTTCAACAAGATAAGTCCGGGATAAGTATAACTCAAAGGAAGTATGCTAAAGAGGTGCCCGAAAGATTTCATTTGTGGGAAGGTAATGCGGTGAAAAATCCAATTGTACCCGGAACGGTTTTGGTGAAGGATGATGGAGGTCAAGATGTTGATAGTACCGAGTATAATGCTTGGTGGGCAGCTTGATGTATCTCACAGTTACACGGCCGGACTTAATGTATGTTGTCTGTCTGATCTCGAGATACATGTCTGCTCCTAAAGAGGTCCACATGCAGCTTGCAAAACGTGTGTTGAGGTATGTGAAAGGTACTTATGATTATGTACTAAAATATGATCGAGCCTCAGCAGGCAAACTGAAAGCATACACCGATAGTGACTATGCTCGGGATCTGGAGGATAGAAAGTGTACCTTAGGTTATGTATGCTTACTAAGCAATGCAGCTACATGCTGGAGTTCAAGGAAGCAGGATATAGTCACTTTATCTTCTACAGAGGCGGAGTATGTTGCAGCTACAAATTGTGCATGTCATTGCGTGTGGCTACAACGGCTGTTGAATGAAATTACAGGCAAAGAAGTAAGAACGATGGAGATCAAGTGTGACAATGACTCAACTATCAATTTATCCAAGAATCCCGTTATGCATAGGAGGACAAAGCATATCGATGTTCGGCTTCATTATCTGAGGGAATTAGTGCATCAAGACAAAGTGAAGGTGGTGTATTGTTCTACCCAAGATCAGTTGGCAGACATTATGACAAAACCACTGAAGTTGGAAGCATTTGAGAACTGAGAGAGCTGCTGGGAATTCGAGCAAGTGAAGATTAACTGAAGGATGAATCCTAGTTTAGTTTAAGGGAAGGTTTGTATGTAATAAATGGGCTTGGCCCATACGTTATGAGTCGCATGCAGGCTTACAGCCCATGCATGCATTCGCATGTTTCCATTTGAATGAGTCTTAGTTTGTTAGTAGAATGGGTCTTTGTTTGTTAGCGTATTATTAGGTTATTACGTGGGTTTATGGTGAAGGTTAGTGGAGTCTGTATGGTTATATATGGATGTTCCATGTGCTAATGAAATCATCAGAAATATTTGAGTCTCTTGATACTTCTTGAATCTTTCAATATGGTGGGCTCAGGGTGGTTAAGGGAAATGGAATCATCAGAATGAGTGGGGTTGACATATGTGAGGGTACGTAAAGAAGCAATGGAACCATGTTTGAAGAGAGTAGATAACAAACTTGGTGAGACTTGTTGAGCTAATGGTTCACCAGAGAGAGTACATGTTTTGCCATCCTTTATAAATGATATTTCTAGGATTGAAAATCCACAGGGAGCCGACCAAGTGTACCAAGCCAACCAATGCCTAAAATGACATCGGCACCTTCAACTGGTAGAATGAAGAATGGAACATTGAACTGCATCTTGTGGACTTGCAACTGGACATCGGGACAATAGCCTCGACATGAAATGTGCTCGCCGTTGCCTACCATTACTGAAAACGGTTGAATCGGTGTCATGGTTAAGTAAAGCGAGGAAGCGACCCGTGGTTGAATAATATTATGCGTGCTCCCACAATCGATCAAAATGGTGACTGGCTTGCCAAGAATATGGCCTGTGATGTGCAAGGTTTGGGCCGAGGAAATTCCGAAGTACGCCGCATTAGACAACGACAGAAAGAGTGGTTTCGGTGGGTTGGCATCGGTTGATTCTGGGTTGTGTTCCGGTGTGTCGTCCCGGTCATCATTATCAACGATCAACATGAATTGCGGTGGAGAACACTTGTGACCTGGAAAGTATTTTTCTGGGCACTTGAAGCACAAACCGTCTTTGCGACGTTGTACTAATGCCTCGCTGAAAGTTTTGTAAAAGGTAAGGTTTGGGTGGGTTTAGGTGGTGTGGGTAACAGTGGAGCCGTAGGGTTTATTGTGGAAGTAGAAGGGGATGATGAAGTCAATGCCGGGGATGTCCAAGGTGTGGTAATGGGCTTGGAATAAGTGGGCTATTTGGGCTTGGTTCCTTGTTGGAGTTTTTCCTCAACGAGTTTGGCTAAGACATAGGCTTGGTGCAATGTTGTTGGTTTTAAAATGGCCATTTCGGTTTGAATATCGGCACGAAGGCCGGAGAGAAACAGTTACGAAGGGCCTGTTGCGAAAGCCCAACGATCCGATTGCTCACACATTCGAACTCAGTTTGGAATGCAGCCACGGTTGACGTTTGTTTGAGTTTGAAAATGTTGCTTCATGATTTTCATAGGAAGAAGGACCGAAACACAAATCCAATTCGCGTTTGAAGGCGTCCCATGTTCCAAGCAGGTCGTTGTTTGCAAGATGCTTGTACCATGACAAGGCGTCTCCGATGAAATAGAAGACCGCCAAGTCGACACGTTCGTCTACCGGGGTGTGGTAGTACGAAAAGTAGTTTTCGGCCTGAAAAATCCAATCTAATGCGTTGGATCCATCGAAGAAAGGTAGTGTGATTTTGGTTGACGAGGAGTACGGTGGTTTGGTGAGCGTGGCGTAGTGGTGAGCGGTGGCGTGGTGGTGAGCGGTGCCTTGGTGGTGAGTGGCGGGGTGGTGTGTTTTTATTTCCTGATGATCGGCGGTGATGTGATTGGTTAACTGGTCAACTTTGGTGGTGAGGTTGTGAGTGGCCTGGATTAAATCGGAAAGTTGGGAGGTTGTTGGTTGGAAGTGTTGGATGTGGCGGTTGTGGCTGCAATGAGTTGGGTAAGCTGTTCAGAGACGGTCGGAATTGTTTCCTCGGTGGAAGATGAATCTTTGCGAGGAGGCATGGCGGAAGGAAGGAACGTGAATGAAAGCACCAAATGATGCGGTGATCCGTAGAGAGGGTTAATCTCCAAGAATCCAAGGAAAGAGAGAACGATATGGGGAAATTTTCTCAAATATATTTCATGCTTAAAACCAAGAAACAAAGTATTTTAAATATGCAAAGTCCTACCATGCAGTTATTCTAAAGAAACGTGAACTATGACCCTACCACTAAGCATGCATGCATAACATTGAAACATGGCTACTGGTGTTCCTAAAACAATGCATTCAGTTAAAGATTGGTTCTTCAATTCAACAATCGGGCTGGAGTCTTGTGACTTCTTCTGGGCCACACGTTAATGGGCTGAGCTGTTGGGCCAGTGTCCTGGTTCGCATCACTCCCTCTCTCTATATCTCTCTTTCTCTCTCTCTCTCTCTTTCTCTCTTTAACTTAAAAGCGCATTTTAATCATTTTTAAATTTAACAAAAAAATTGATGTCCATCCACGTTAAGGACCTTTCTTGTTACGTATTGATAAACTTTTGAATGGGCTTGTAATTTCCCAAATCTATGACCCAAAAGTAAAATCAGGCTTAAGCACAAAGACATTTTATGTAATTAACTGTAAAATATTTTTTTGTTTACTTTGCCTTAATAATATTATATTTTTTTTACTTCATATGGTAATTAGGGGAGATAATCGGATTAACTTTCATATTATTTCAAGGTATTTAATTCGGTTATCGAATTGAGTTTTCTAAAGATGGATTTTAAATAAATTGGATAAACCATTCAAACCAAAGAAAACTAAGAGAAACAAATTAGAAAAGATATAACTCATGTATAATATGTATTTAGATATTCAGGTTATTTCGGATCCTAACTCATACGTCTATAACTCGATACGAGACATTTTTCTCAGAAGGAAAACTATACGAAGGATTATGAAGTATGTATTAAAATTTTCAGTTTATATAGTAAAGTTAATCTTTAAATCATTTAATCATTTAAAGTTATATCCGTTACAATGTTTCTATATTTATATTTTAACAATTAACATTTATTTTTGAGATTTGGTCATATCGACTTTTCAAGGAGATTGCTTTCTAAATAATCCCACGTTATTTCCACTCAAAATCAAGTCTTCAACGGGATATGAGGGGTCCATGTGATTTTCAGCCTAGGATTCTTTGATGCAACATGCAATAGAAAGTCAATAATTAATATTAAGAAATACACCCATTTGATTTGGTGTGAAAATTCTAAAATATCCAACTCAGAAAAGATAACACACCACATCAAATCGTTCATTGTTTGACCAGCTAGTAATTTGTCCGATCATATCAAGATATATAACAGATTAAATATGTGTATTACACGAGTTTAATAAAAAATATTAAATATAATAAAATTTTATTAATTATAAATCGATATTTTAAAATAAAACTGTTAAAAATATTTTTATAATAAATAAAATAAAAGTTTTATTTCAAAACAAAAGTTTTAAAAAATGTCGTACTTAAAAAGTTCATTATTAGAAGTCCCAATTTTAATTATTTTTTGTTTATAAAAATTTACTTTTTAAAACACCAATTATAAATATTTTGTATGTTTAAAAAGTTTGATTTTCTAAAATTTTTTCTAATTTTATAAAAAATTTTCTTAGAAATAACATTGGTAAAAACATCTCTTTATTAATTTACTAGGTTAGAACCCATGTATTATATGGTTGGAATAAATAATACATGTTAAAACCATTAGTTTATGAATATTTTATTTTTTAGATGTTATTAACCATTGGTGAAATAAAAATATAATGAATATCTAATAACTATACAAACAATAAAATTAGAAATTATTACTCTATATTTAAATATAAATACATCTGAAATCATATAAATTATTATGTATTAATAAATTATTAAAATAAAAATATTACTATTTTAGATGTTTGATAGTTTAGTTTACTTATTTAAAATAATTATCATTTAATATGATAGACAAGAACACAAAGTAAAAAAGGAAAATCAAATTGATTGTATTTAATTTTCGTATTTATTATGCTATAAGATGACACGTGCTATAAGAAATTTAATTTAATTAAAAAAGTAAATAGTTATTAAATAGGAGAGAAACGGAAAAAAATTATGAGGAGAAATATGATATTGACATCTATATACCCGTTTATTAAATTAAGAATATAATTTTATTCTTGAAAGTTGTTTATTCATATATTTTAATAAAAAGGCTTGATGGATTTACGAGTAAATTAGAACCGGTTAGGAAAAAAGAATTTTTAACTGTTGGTGAATGCACCCTTTTTATGCTTGTACGCCTATTGATTTAAGTGATTTTAATTATATATTTACATAAATAAACCTCATATAGGCCTAAGAAAGGTAGTTCAAACACTTATACACTTGTATAAAGCCTTGTGTACACTCGTATTTTAACTTTTTATACGCCCATATATTACTTTTAAACACTCTGATAACATAGATATATTTAGAAAATTTATAGGTGAGTACATTAACACAACATAATCTTCATACTAGTCTTTATAGAGTATTGCAATTTGAACTACAAAATTTCCACAAAATAAAACGTCATTAACTATAAAAACGAACATAACATAACAAACAAACAACACAACAATACCTCGTAGAATCTCATACGTAGCAGAAACATTGATAGGATCTAAAGAAATGTATTATAGTAAAAAACTCCTTATAAATCATTTTTACATTCGCTTCAAAAATACCACCATGAGTGGTCACAAAAACCGACACGTTTAACACCCTTATCAGTACAAAATCTAATCATCTAAAACAAGGGTTAAACAGACCAGTCCCGAGTCCCGGATCCCGGCCCATGGTCGGGACCCACGGCTGGGGCCGAGCGCTCAACCAGCGCGCATATACTCACCACCAGACAGAAGTGTCTCGTGGTGAAAACTCACACACATCCATATCATTTCTTGATGTCAAAAGATGCTGTACGATTTCAAATCCCACTTGTGAGTAACAGTAGTTGCAAGCAATCGAACCAGCGGTCGTGTTTACGATCTAGCGAGCTTCGGTGTGGGCTGTTGAGGTGAAGGTGGTGGAGACATTGATAGATCTCTGTGACATGAAAGTGATGAAGGCAATACAGGCAATCGATCATCATTCCTCTTCCTCTTTCTCCTGTTTGACTGTAATTCATCGATTCGAATGTTTTCGGTTTTCAATATCGAATCCTTCAATCGTGTTACATCTGATAGCTTCACTGGCTTCAGAAGATAATCCTCAGCACCTTCTTCCAAACATCTGGTTTCACAACATATGAAGATAGCACAAGATCAGCATTCAATGTGTAATCGAACGGATTGAGATTGAACTAGTAAGTCAATTAGATAATTAACAGATTGATGAAGATCGTTTGGCCCAAGATTTACAGATCTAATACGTTTCTATTGATGAAATTAATCAATTACTGTTTTCTAAATGTAATTATGATATAGAGATCGTGATCTTACCGATCGATGCGTGTTAAGATGTTCTCTGAAGACATGATAACTACAGGAATCTCCTTCAATGTTGAAGAATTCTGCAAGTGATTGACAATCAAACGCCATTAGAGAACCATAATAATCGAGTTCATGAGTAAATTGTGAAATTAAAACACAAAACACACAAAATTGAGCTATTACAAACCTTGATTTTCTTCAGAAGTTCAAATCCTGTCATTCCAGGCATGGAATAATCGGTTATGATCATGTTTACCTTCAAATCCTGCATCGTAAACAACAAAACTATTCAATAAACACACAAACATCGATCAAACATCGATCAATGAAGAAACCGAATGCAAATCTGATACAAACTCACATCGAATCGAGTAGAATTCTCGTCATCCTCTAAACCTAGGTATTCCAACGCTCTGCTTCCGCTATCAACAACCGTAACTGCAACATTCAACAAATTTCAATCAACATCAACACTCTTATAGCCTTATAAACTAATCAGCCTAAGAACAGACAAAATCAAAGCGATGAAACGAATCAAAACACACAAATCTCAATACACACCCTACCTTTGAAGGAGGAGATTTTGAGAAGCCTCTCGATCACCTTCCGATCGATGTTGCTATCATCAACAGCGAGGACATGCAGCTCTTTTGACTTCGAGGATCTGATCTGATCGCAACACAGATTCATCGTCTCCATCGGCGATTGATGAAATGAAATTAAGCAGAAATGAGTAATGAGAGATGAAACGCGTGATTTGATGATTGATGAAGATGTTAGATCTAATATTCTGAATGTATTGAATGAATAATATTATTTGAAGAATGTATGTATGATTGAAGATGTGTGTGATATATCATATATATATCTATATATAGATGATGATATTGAGAAGGAGACAAGAAGAAGGAATGAAATGATGGGGAAGAGATTCTGAGATCTTTAGAGATGTAGATGATATAATCACACATGTCTCCTTTTATCACCATCTGACATTTATTCACAATTTTTTAAAAAAAAATAAAATAATAAAATTATGTGTGTATTAGCGAACACATGAAGTATTGATTTTATATTGACTTTACTTTGAAAGTTGTTACGTTTTTGTTTCGTAAGATTTGAACTCGTATAAGTTTGGTTGAAAAGTGTATTATTTTATCAGGAGGATGTTCTTTCCAAATAAAATTATGTGTAAATGATGTCAATATTGTTTTAGCAAGTAAAATATTTAATTTAGGAAGAATTTCATATGTGTCATTTTAAGAGTAAAGTAGAGAGATGGTCTCTTTGTTATGTTTAAATTGTGATTTTGATACTCAGTTTTAAAAAACTGTCAAATGTTTGCAAATTCAGTCCCCAAACTAAAAGTCCGTTTATTTTAGTGTTAGATCGATCCACGTGCTTCCCACGTGAGGGTATATTTGTCATTTAAGTGTATCATTCTTTTAATAAAATTTGATATATGACTGTAATACATTTTTTAAATATGCATTTCTTGTAAACTGATATAATTTAATTTCCCAATTAAATTTTAGAAAAGAAATTAATTTGTAACTTTTAGAAGCCAAACATCAGATATAACATATTATAAAAAGATGTTACCGAAGTGATCTAAATTTAAATATAAAGTCCTCTCAGAAGTAGTATAAAAAAGGAAAAAATACACATTATAGTAAACAAGTTCTAAGAGTGTTCCAATTAAGTCATTTACATTTTTTTTGTTTCAATCAAGTCGTTAATATTTTAATTTGTTCCAATATGTCACTAGAGTTTTGCAAGTGTTCCAGTTAAATCACTCATATTTTTTTATTTTAACTAATTCTCAACTTTTTATCAATAATTCAGTTTTTTATAATATTTTAATTATTTATATATTTCAAACTTTTTTAAAATATTTTACAAACTATGAATGGTGTAATAAAAACAATCCTAAAACTTTAGTGACTTGATTGAGATAAAAAATTTAATTAAGACAAAAAATATGAGTAACATAATTAAAATAATCTTGAAACTTTATAAAGTTAATTTTATATAAAATATACAATTTAATTTCACTTTCTAATCATCCGGTTGAAGAAGCAAGCAAAGATAACATATACAAATAAAAAATACATTAAAAGAGAGTATATTATATATAGTTTTTTTGGGAAAACTTAAAATGAAAGAGTTCCCTTGATGGTAGGGAGGTGCCATGTTTGAAGATTTTGGTGGGTCAGAGGAACAAGATCTTATTTAAATAATCATGAGATTCTGAAAACTGTTTCATATCTCCTGTCTCAGTCAGGTATAAACATGTGCAAAATAAAATAATGAAAGATATTCAAATTATAAGTAAACTATACATACTTTCCATTACAAGAAAAAAGTAAATTTCTCTAAGGGTGGGAGATTTTAGTGGTAAAGTTATTGATGTATAGTTTACTTATAATAGTAACTTTTTATACACTCTTTCGTGGTGGAAGTGTGATCTTTTTTTTCTATTTAGCGTAACAAAAGTTGATTGTTAGCGTTAAACTCGTGAAATCATAAAATCAACACCGATACTTGTTCCGATAATATCAAGACATCGGAACGATGTAGTTCACTCATAACTGTAAGGCCCGTTCCCGGGCACCTCACAGTTGGTCGTCATTACTCATAAAACATACATTTAATATAACTTAATAAAAACCATGCAGCGGAAACTTTGAATTTACTATAAATGCTTTTGCAAGTAATACAACACCCATTACAAAATATCGTTTTTTGCATTACAATACAAAACATTAACAAAAGAATGTCATCCCAAAAGAGCTGAGTAGCCGCCTCGTGCCATCCTCAGCAACACTACCTGCCAACTGGAAAACACATAAAAGTCAGCGTTGCTGAGTGAGTTCTAGTTTTGTAATAAAACATACTTTTACTTATTTAAAAGTATCCTTTCGTGCATGCGTTCATACATCATACGTACACAGAGATAATATTCGTTATTATCTTCATCATTCGTTATTCATCGTTATCTTTAACTTCTCGTATGGATTCTGTCAGGATTTACCCACTTCATAGCACTAGGCTATGATTACTGTGGTCGAATGACAAGAATCCCGTTCATACTTACTTGCACATTGAAAGGTGAATTGTACCAATACCATATGCTACACCCCGATCGTTATTAGCTACCGGGCCGAAGTCAACATATGAACAACAAAACGTATGCCACGGTACTAGAGGTAAGCGTAGAGGTACCATGACCATGGTCAATCACAGAGAAGGACCAATCGCGTTATTCAATGCTCGCAAGACATAATTCGTTCGTTCATTAATGCATGTATTCATCATCATTCTTCTTTTCGTTCATTCGTTAATACATGCATTCATCATCATGTTCCTCTTTCATTATCTTTCACTTTACGTTACATAAACTTCATTAGTTCATTCTCGTTATTCGTAAAGTTTCGGAAAGATAAGCATACACAATTACAAGGAACATACACACTCATCATACATTCATCATCATACATTCATCATCATACGTAATCATACATAGCATCATCAGTAATAATAAGGGTTAATCATAATCATCATTACATGCATGAAACATCATCATTTATTAACCCTAGTCACCCTGGTCAAAACCTCGAACTTCGGATTTGCAGGAAATTTCTGTAAAAAAAAATTCTAAGTGTCCTGGACGTTTGAGCCATGTTGGGCGTATAAGCCCCCTGGGCGTATGAGCCCTGTTAGGCGTAGAGCACTGCTGGTCGTATGAGCCTTATTGGACTTTTCATCCTATACTTAGAATATCATCTGGTCATACGACCACACTGTTGGTCGTATGAGTCCTATTGGACTCTTCAACACACTTAGAAAATTCACCTGGTCATACGACCACACTGTTGGTCGTATGAGTCCTATTGGACTCTTCAACACACTTAGAAAAATTCACCTGGTCATACGACCACACTGTTGGTCGTATTAGCAACCTGGACATGTATCTATTTCATATTCCAAATCCCAAACATCATAATGCCTAGTTCTAAACATGCTCACCTGATTTTAGGCAAAACTTACATAAACACATACATTCATACATTCAATCATACGGGTATAAAATCCAAGTTTTATACAAACATACTTACATGCATTTTCCAGCCCCAAAGCATTTAAAACAGGTAAAAAGGGGTCTAGAACTCACCTTAGTTTGTCTTCGGGTTTTGGATGCCCTTTCTTACTTCCCAGTCGTTTCTACACCTAAAACACACACACAGAGCAACCCGAACACAAACACACACACATAAGAACATGCATTCTCAGTTTCTTAGCCAAACACAACTTAAAAACATCAATTCTTACCTTGAATCCGATTTCTTCTTCTTTCTCTCTCTAAAATCGAAGTCCCTGCTGTTCTCTCTCTAAAAACCGAATGCAAAGAATTGTGCAGGGGTTATGGGCGACCATGCCTCCCTTTTGTACAAAATAAATAACAACTTTGCCCATTTGGCACTTTTGGTCCCTCCTTTTTAGTTGCTTTTTTTTTATTTTCTTTTCTTCTTTTTCTTTTATTTCTTGCTAAAAAAATACGGGTGTTACAAGTCCACCCCCTTATATAGGTTTCGTCCCCGAACCTGTTATTCCTCAAACAGATGTGGGTAGTGCTGTCTCATTTCTTCTTCAGTCTCCCACGTAGACTCGGATCCCTTCCTGTGCTTCCACTGTACACGCACAAGAGGAACCACTTTATTTCTCAACCTCTTCTCCTTACGATCAATGATTGCCACTGGTTGCTCAACGTAATTGAGCCGTTCGTCTACTTCAATATCCTCCAGTGGTACAACCATGCCTTCATCAGCTAAGCACTTTCTCAGATGAGATACATGGAATGTAGGATGAATTCCACTTTAACTCATCTGGCAATTCAAGTCGATAGGCCACCTCTCCTACCCGTGCGACAATCCGGAAAGGTCCTATGTATCTCGGGCTTAGCTTACCTCGTTTCCTGAATCTAATGATTCCTTTCCAAGGTGAGACCTTCAACATAACTCGGTCGCCAACCTTGAACTCTATCGGTCTTCGCCTCTTGTCAGCATACGACTTTTGCCTATCCTTCGCCGCCTTCATGAAGGCTTTGATCTTTTCTAATTTCTCAGTCGTTGCTTCGACCACCTCAACACCTCCTAACTCTTTCTGCCCAATGTCTCCCCAGCACACGGGCGTCCTACATCTCCTACCGTATAGCATCTCGTAAGGTGGCATGCCAATGCTGGCATGATAACTGTTGTTGTACGAGAATTCTGCTAACGGCAGGTGGTTGTCCCAACTTCCTCCAAAATCGATCACGCACGCCCGAAGCATGTCCTCGAGTGTTTGGATCGTCCTCTCAGACTGACCGTCCGTCTGAGGGTGATATGCTGTACTAATGTGTAGCCTAGTCCCCATTGCATCATGAAACCTCTTCCAAAACTTGGAGGTAAACCGGGTGTCACGATCAGACACAATAGACACCGGTACACCATGACGAGCTACAATTTCTTTGATGAACAGATCCGCCAATCTCTCGGATGAGTACGTTTCGTGGATTGGTAGGAAGTGGGCACTCTTTGTCAACGGTCCATTATCACCCATATGGCATCATACCCTTTAGGGGTACGTGGTAACTTCGTGATGAAATCCATGGTGATGTGTTCCCACTTCCACTCGGGTATATCCAACGGTTGGATCTTCCCGTAGGGCTTCTGGTGTTCCGCCTTCACTTGTAAGCAAGTCAAGCACTTACTTACGTACTCCACTACGTCGCGTTTCATACCCGGCCACCAAAAGTCTTTCTTCATATCGTGGTACATTTTGGTAGCACCGGGGTGAATGGAGTATCGGGTCTTATGGGCCTCGTCCATAATCTTTTCACGTAGATCCCCGTATCGAGGAATCCACATTCGCCCAGATCGGGTCTTAACACCAAGAGTGTTCTCACCTAATTCCGTAACTAGGCCTCTCATCCTTTCGGAGTTAAGACGATCTTCTTTCAAAGCCTCGTCTTGAAACTCCTTAACCTGAGTCATTACATCTGAGGTCATAATTAGCTGATATGCCTTTACCCGATCAGCTCAGGCCTTTCTTTTCGGCTAAGGGCATCAGCCACCACATTGGCTTTACCCGGGTGGTAATGGATCTCACAATCATAATCCTTTATCAGCTCCAACCACCGCCTCTGCCTCATGTTTAGGGTCCTTCTGCTCGAAGAAGTACTTCAAGCTCTTGTGGTCAGTGAAGATGGTGCACTTCGTCCCGTATAGATAGTGCCGCCAAATCTTCAACGCAAAAACCACCGCGGCTAATTCTAGATCGTGTGTGGGATAGTTGACTTCGTGGGTCTTCAGCTGTCGAGATGCGTAGGCTATCACCTTTCCACGTTGCATCAACACACAACCTAGCCCAGAATAAGATGCATCCGAATAGACCACTAAGTCTTCATTTCCCTCGGGCAAAGTCAAAACAGGAGTTTGTGTTAGTCTTGCCTTCAACTCCTCAAAAGCCGTCTCCTGTTCTCGACCCCACACGAATTTCACGTCCTTACGAGTCAATTTTGTCAAAGGTGAGGCTATCTTGAAAAGTCTTGAATAAATCTCCTATAATAGCCCGCCAATCCCAAGAAGCTACGAATCTCGATGGCGTCTTTGGTGATTTCCATTGCATCACAGCCTCAACCTTTGCTGGGTCCACCATGATTCCCTCTGCATTTACCACGTGACCCAGAAATTGCACCTCGCGTAGCCAGAAAGCACATTTGGAGAACTTAGCATACAGTTTCTCCCTTCTCAAAGTCTCCAATACTTCCCGAATGTGACCGGCATGCTCTTCTTCGCTCCTCGAATAAATCAGGATATCATCGATGAACACAATCACTGATTTATCTAACATTGGCCGACACACTCGGTTCATCAAATCCATAAAAGCAGCTGGCGCGTTAGTTAGACCAAATGACATAACGAGAAACTCATAGTGTCCATAACACGTACGAAAAGCTGTTTTAGGAATGTCCTGCTCCTTTACCTTCAATTGATGGTAGCCAGATCGAAGATCTATCCTTGAGAACCAACTGGCACCCTGGAGCTGGTCGAACAAGTCATCGATTCTCGGTAACGGATACCGATTCTTTATGGTCAACTTGTTCAATTCACGGTAGTCGATACACATTCTCATGCTACCGTCCTTCTTTTTCACAAACAAGACCGGAGCACCCCAAGGAGAGATACTCGGTCTAATAAAGCCCTTGTCAAGCAACTCCTGCAGTTGCTCCATCAACTCCTTCATCTCCGTAGGAGCTAATCGATACGGTGCCTTGGCGACAGGTTGGGCACCGGGTATTAAGTCAATCTGAAATTCAATTTCACGATCAGGTGGCAATCCCGATAAGTCTTCCGGGAACACATCTGGAAACTCACACACAACCGGAACGTCGGATAGTTGTGGTGTTGGCGTTTCCACATCCTTCACATAACATAGGTAGGCGTTGCACCCACGCCTCATGCACTTCCCGCCACCGCCATCGAAATCACCTTTGGAATCACCGTTACCCGATCACCGTATATTGTCGCCCTACTTCCGTCAGATGCCGTCAATCTAATCATCTTCTTTCGACATACGATATTCGCTTCATAGGTTGCCAACCAATCCATCCCTAGTACTACATCAAATCCACCTAGGGGCATCACATATAATCTAGCAGCAAACCTATGACCTTCTAATTCTATGGTACAATCCTCTATCACATCAGTAACTCTAGTGGACTTACCAATAGCAGTTTCTACATAAAAAGGCTCACTAATGCATTTACTACTAACAGGCAATTTAGCACAGAAAGTAGCAGAAATGAAACTTCTACTAGCACCAGAATCAAATAACACAGAAGCAAGAGTTTGATTTACTAGAAACGTACCTGACACCACATCGGGGTCCGTCCTAGCCTCTTCCTGCGTCATAGTGAAAGCCCTGGCGCTTGCTCTCGGACCTTCACTTCCCGTCTTCTTTACCCCTGAAGCCTCAGCCCTCGGCTTCTTACAGTCCCTTGCTCATATGACCGCCTTCCCCACAGTTAAAACACTTGCCCATCCGGCAATCCCTTGATATATGTCCCGTCTTCCCATACTTAAAGCAGATGTTGGATCCCCATTTGCACTCCCCTGAGTGCTCCTTCCACACTTACCACACTTCCTCACCCCAGCTCCCGTCACGACACACGGTGATCATCCGCCCTCGCCTTCTTGTTATTCGTCGAAGTATCACCCCGACCAAATCTCTTCCCCTGCCAGTTCTTCTCTCCACTTCCTTTCTTGTTACCCTCAGCCTTTACCAACGCAGCCCGTTCATCGAATAACCTTCCCGCCAAATCCACTGCCGACCTGAAAGTGCTTGGTCGGGCAGAAATCAAGTGCCAACGAATTTCAGCTGGCAACCCCTGAATATACCGGTTGATCTTTCGAGACACCGGCGTCACCTGCTCCGGCACCAACAGCGCCAACTCGTTAAACTTGGTGGTATATTGTTGGTGGGTCATCGTCCCCGCCTCCAACTGCAGGAACTCTCTCTCAATTCTATCCATTTCCCGACGAGGACTGAATTCCTCAATCACCAACCTTTTTAACTCAGCCCACTTCATCTTCCCTATAGCCCTGCTACCCTCGGCTTGGACTATATTTTTCCACCAGCACAAAGCCGGCCCTGTGAAAGAGTGGGTAGCAAACTTTACCTTCTTGTCCTCCTGGCAATCACTAATATCGAGGACAGCTTCCATTTCCATCACCCATTGGTGAGCATCAGTAGCAGTACCAGAACCATCGAAAGTTGGGGGCTTGCACCTCATGAATGCCCCGTAGTTACAACCCCGGGCTGTCTCCCGTAACTGCTCTTCTTCCTCTTCCTCTTCATCATCGGATAATACTGTTTCTGCTTCTGTCTGTTGCTGTCTACCTAAGGACCGATTTCTCCCTCGTCTCTCATCATTACGTACTGCCTTTATCACTTCGGTCACTATAGACGGTAAGATCGTCTGCATGGCCCGGTGCACTTCCTCGACCACTGCCTCCTATACCGAGGCTCTCAAATTCGCGCTTTCGTCTGCCTCCTCTGATGAGGAGTCTCGTTCTCCTCATGAACTACTTTCTCTGTCCTAAGTCTTCCTCGCGTGTTACGCGGTTCATCACCACGTCCACCGCCATGGGAAGCTTTAGATGATCTACCACCGACCATCTTCTATCACACTGAAAGATTTAAACACCAACACGGTCATTCAAGGAAATAGCTTAGTTTATGTCGAGTATAGTAAGTCCCTAATTACAGTGACAGTTGTGATTAGCCACTTACTCTACTCTTCGTACCCCGAGCATTACCTGTCCTGACTACATTAGTATCTAAGTCTAACAGTACACATAAACACATATCATGCGCACGTAATCATGATTAACTTTAATAAAAATACCTGATGGCACGCAACTACTCAGATGGCATTCTCTTCCTTTCTGTCCCATTTTCAGTTTAAGTTTAGGTTTATTTTTTTTTAAAAATTTACCCATTTCACTTAAACTTTGGCTCTGATACCAACTTGTAAGGCCCCGTTCCCGGGCACCTCACAGTTGGTCGTCATTACCCATAAAACATACATTTAATATAACTTAATAAAACCATGCAGCGGAAACTTTGAATTTACTATAAATGCTTTTGCAAAGTAATACAACACCCATTACAAATATCGTTTGTTTGCATTACAATACAAAAACATTAACAAAAGAATGCCATTCCAAAAGAGCTGAGTAGCCGCCTCGTGCCATCCTCAGCAACACTACCTGTCAACTTGAAAACACATAAAAGTCAGCGTTGCTGAGTGAGTTCTAGTTTTGTAATAAAACATACTTTTACTTATTTAAAAGTATCCTTTCGTGCATGCGTTCATACATCATACGTACACAGAGATAATATTCGTTATTATCTTCATCATTCGTTATTCATCGTTATCTTTAACTTCTCGTATGGATTCTGTCAGGCTTTACCCACTTCATAGCACTTGGCTATGATTACTGTGGTCGAATGAAGAATCCCGTTCATACTCACTTGCACATTGAAAGGTGAATTGTACCAATACCATATGCTACACCCGATCGTTATTAGCTACCGGCCGAAGTCAACATATGAACAACAAACGTATGCCACGGTACTAGAGGTAAGCGTAGAGGTACCATGACCATGGTCAATCACAGAGAAGGACCAATCGCGTTATTCAATGCTTGCAAGACATAATTCGTTCGTTCATTAATGCATGTATTCATCATCATTCTTCTTTTCGTTCATTCGTTAATACATGCATTCATCATCATGTTCCTCTTTCATTATCTTTCACTTTACGTTACATAATACTTCATTAGTTCATTCTCGTTATTCGTAAAGTTTCGGAAAGATAAGCATACACAATTACAAGGAACATACACACTCATCATACATTCATCATCATACATTCATCATCATACGTAATCATACATAGCATCATCAGTAATAATAAGGGTTAATCATAATCATCATTACATGCATGAAACATCATCATTTATTAACCCTAGTCAACCCTGGTCAAAACCTCGAACTTCGGATTTGCAGGAAATTTCTGTAAAAAAAAATTCTAAGTGTCCTGGACGTTTGAGCCCTGTTGGGCGTATAAACCCCTGGGCGTATGAGCCCTGTTAGGCGTAAGAGCACTGCTGGTCGTATGAGCCTTATTGGACTTTTCATCCTATACTTAGAAATATCATCTGGTCATACGACCACACTGTTGGTCGTATGAGTCCTATTGGACTCTTCAACACACTTAGAAAATTCACCTGGTCATACGACCAC
Organism: Flaveria linearis; assembly: GCA_024085815.1. Taxonomy (NCBI): domain Eukaryota; kingdom Viridiplantae; phylum Streptophyta; class Magnoliopsida; order Asterales; family Asteraceae; genus Flaveria; species Flaveria linearis. Next base: position 51,745,927 of record CM044016.1, read on the forward strand.
ACTGTTGGTCGTATGAGTCCTATTGGACTCTTCAACACACTTAGAAAAATTCACCTGGTCATACGACCACACTGTTGGTCGTATTAGCAACCTGGACATGTATCTATTTCATATTCCAAATCCCAAACATCATAATGCCTAGTTCTAAACATGCTCACCTGATTCTAGGCAAAACTTAACATAAACACATACATTCATACATTCAATCATAGGGTATAAAATCCAAGTTTTATACAAACATACTTACATGCATTTTCCAGCCCCAAAGCATTTAAAAACAGGTAAAAAGGGGTCTAGAACTCACCTTAGTTTGTCTTCGGGTTTTGGATGCCCTTTCTTAACTTCCCAGTCGTTTCTACACCTAAAACACACACACAGTGCAACCCGAACACAAAAACACACACATAAGAACATGCATTCTCGGTTTCTTAGCCAAAACACAACTTAAAAACGTCAATTCTTACCTTGAATCCGATTTCTTCTTCTTTCTCTCTCTAAGAATCGAATTCCCTGTGTTTCACTCTCTAAAAACCGAATGCAAAGAATTGTGCAGGGGTTATGGGCGACCATGCCTCCCTTTTGTACAAAATAAATAACAACTTTGCTCATTGGCACTTTTGGTCCCTCCTTTTTAGTTGCTTTTTATTTTCTTTTCTTTTCTTCCTTTTTCTTTTATTTCTTGCTAAAAAAATAACGGGTGTTACATAAACGGTTAGGTTCGTCGTGATACCACAATGGTAACGTCGCTTATTATATATCCTACGCTTCCGAAAAAATTATTCGATTATAAATACAACTTTTATTTTAAAAAAATTATACCGTGGCGTTTACAAAAGAAACCCTAAAAACATACCTGCTCTAGATCCATAATAAATATGTATATCTATACAATATATACTTAAAGTCTATATGTTACAATATACAAGTTGTTAAAATATTTTATATTTAACTAAATGCATAAGGTCTTAAAATCTAAATTTAAATATAAAATGCAAACATAACTAAAATATAATATTAATTGAATTGATTAAAAATAAAAATTATATCACACATATATATGTTCATATACGAAAACTTAAAGTTAGAAAACTATAGTGGTTAATTTTAAAAGTTAAAAACAATATTGTAGCAACTCAAGTTGTTTTTTAATATATTATCTAATCTAATACCGTAAAGTTAAATTTCTCTAAGGGTGGGAGATTGTATCGGTAAAATAATTGGTGTATTTACTATTAGACATTGCTGTATACCTATGTATTTAAAGTATCACAAAGGAGAAATTATATTCTTAAAGAAAAGAATAACATAAACTCTTTTGTCTCTTTGATTTGTTCTATTGGCTTAACATGGGACCACATCAAATAATTCAAATCTTTTTTTACCATAACTTTATGCTGATTTGCATTGTTTTTTCAACATCACACAAAAGTTACCAATGTAAAAACTAAAAAGTAAAGTTAAATGTTTATACATGTGATTCTCTTTTTTATGATTTATTTTTATAAAGTATTCTATTATAATAAAAAAATAATTAAAAAGATACGTATCAGCATCATATTTATTATCATCAAAATATTCCAGCGATTCTCTCGTATTAAATAACCACATTACTTACTAATAATATAATTTAATATTTTTAGATTAAAAAAGTGTTTTTAATAAACCAAGAAATATTAGTTATTTCTAAAAAAACCTCTAAAATATTAACTTCTTAAAATGGTATAAAAACGATTTGTTTTGAAATAATATGTTTAAATTTTGGCGAAAACAAAAAAAATTAAAAAATTAATATAATCATTTTATTACTTATGGTACTTAATCATACACAATTTTAATAATATCTTATCTCAAAATATTATTTTATAATTAGAAAATTTTTATTTATTTAATATTTTATTTATTAAATCTGTGTAATACACATGTTTAATAAAACTATAAAACTAGTAGTAATATATAAAAAGATGTGCCTACTGATTTGCATGTTTTAGTTTGAAAATTCAATTACATTTTTGAGCACCAAGTATTCGAAGTTTAACAAAACTAGTAGTAATATATAAAAGATGTGCCTATGATTTGCATCGTTTTAGTTTGAAAAATTCAATTACATTTTCTGAGCACCAAGTATTCGGTAATATTCTAGGAGGATATTTATACAAATTTAGCACTCTAATTCAATCTTCTTTCATATTTATACTTTGCAATTGATTATGCATCATAGGTAATTACGTGATGTTCTTACATGATTTGAACAAATTTAAGGTTTAAGGTCAACCATTTCATATTTTTATTTATAAATGTATTATGGGTCATGCTACATGTATACTAGATATTTATACTTTGCAATTGATTATGCATCTGGTGTTAGTCTATAAGAAAATTATTTAAGTTGTATAGTTTTCCCACGTATCGGACCTATATAAAAATAAAGTGTACCTCCTACGGGTGGCAAAATGTATTACGTCCCATCTGCATCTATGTGGATATTCTCTTCTAATATATTTTTTTTGAACGGCAAATGTACGACCCTGATTCGAAGGATGAGTGTTATCTTAATAGGGCTCACCTATCCGTTCCCAGTCGGTACCGCAACCCCAACCCCCTCACGAGCAAACTCATGTTGAGAAAAACCCTTACTCAACCTGAGCATTTTACTCAGAGTCAGACTGAACCCATGACCTCCCATTATTTATATGTCATGAATACTTCACCTTAACCAGTTAGACTAAGAATCATTGGTTCTCTTCTCATATATTATGTTTTAACCCTCTCGTATTAAGGTTTTCAATAACATCTGAACTAATAAACGTTATAACTAATCTTCTTTTAAATATTTAAATGTCCTTAAAATAAAAAGGATTATAGGTACAATGACGGTGATGGGGTCCACTAGCCAAGAAAGATACACCGAAGTTGTGTGGAGATCGGATATCGTACACCTGATCCACCAAATAAAATCTTCAATATGCCAGAATATTTAATATTTTATTCATTTATTCAGATTATATATTAAATTAATAATAAAATAAATATAAAATTACGTTTCTTCATTGATAATCCATAAAATCTGGTTACCGTTCAAGTAGCACATGTTTGATACGTAAACTGGGTCAATCGTTTATACTGTCAAATATTTATATATCTAAATCTAGGAATTTTAATCACTAAACTAATACAAAATTTTAATCAATGCTATAATTAGTAACCAAATCACATAACATGTGTAGTGTAATATTTGATTAGTGAAAAAAAAATTTATTTTTTCAAGCGCGTTACCTTCTATTATTGATTTAAGCTAGACAATAGATTCTGATGCAAATGAACATTTGATAAATTTGATAAAGATATTTCAAATCGAATTGATATATCTGAATTTAACATAATAATAAAAACACATTATGGAACTTATGCAACTACAACTAAAAAGAATGTCCGAAGTTGAGTGATAATGTCATTTTATTAGGACCAGAATTTATGTCACTTGCTATGTGTGCATAAGTTGGTAAGAGATGATAACTAATGGTAACATTTGAAAATCTTTGTGATATTCAAGATTTAGGCTATCAAATGGCCTACTTTTGTAGAGATGCCTTAAAACCAGTTAAGGTGTGTTTCTAATAGTCATTAAGAATTTCATTTATGATACACTAGACTAGGTACCCTTCTAAGCAAGTATTAAGTGCGCTAACATATAGTTTAAATTTAAAATTCTAAATGAAATGCCCATGTGATGTTTTGTCACATGGCAAACTACACAGGATTCCAATTTCTTTAAGTGATCACAATTCATCATACATTTTATTTGGATGTGTGAGGCATTGTAAAGTTTTAAGCTAGGGAGGTTAAGTTTGATGTGTTAGTCTATTGAATTGAAAGGATACAATATACAATGTAAAGTCAAACATAGATTTTATTTTTTTAAAGGTAAATGTATGTCTCTGCTTCAGAAGATAGGTATTATCTTAATTGGGTCCACTTATCCGTTTCACAGCCGGAACCGCACCCCCAATCCACTCAGGAGAAACTCATTGTTGAAAAAAAAAACCTGACTCAACTTTGAGTATTTTGCTAAGAGTGAGAGTTGAACCACTGACCTCCCTATATTAAACATAGATTTTATGATTCATTGTTTTTAACACAATCCTACTACTAGAAAAATCTCTCTACTCTAATAAAAGATATCTAGAAAGAACACATGTCAACACTATATTACTCATCACTAATTTTTCCCGCTTCTCTCTTCTATTTAATAATCACATTAATTACAATAATATTATTTATTTTTTTTAGATTAAAATAATTTTTTAATAAATTAAGAAAATTTAAAATTCAAAATATATTATAATTGGTGTTTTAAAAAAGTAATTTTTATAAATAAAAAATAATTAAATTGAGAGTTATAATAAAAAAATTAAGTATGATGTTTTTTAAAAACATTTGTATTGAAATAAAAAAATTATTTTATATATTATAAGAAAGATCTCTATCGTATCTTATTTTAAAATATCTATTTATAATTAATCAATTTTCATTCTATTTAATATTTTTATCCAATGCGCGTAATACACAATTACCAAAAGCTAGTGTTTACTAAATCTAGACACGAGGATTTGAACTCATAATCATTTGGGTTGTTGTATTATTTCTTTGTTCATATATTTGGATTGGGCTTTGAAGTGGATCATTGGTTGCTGAGCTGTTGGTTAGCTGGGCTTTAGTTGAAGGTAGAAGTATGGGCTGAGAGTTATGCTAATTGGGCTCTAGGCTTCGAAGCCCATTATTCTTGCAAACAGGCGTATCCAATGTATAAAATCAAGAAAACCTAGAAAAGAGCGTGTAACACGCACTCAATTTAATTTTTATTATATTTAACGACGAATGCTACTCTACTGTCGACTCCAAAAGGCACCATAATAGATTATATTAACCCACCTTAAACGAGACTCGAACCATTAACCTCAATACATCACTCTAACTTCAGGGATTTTGTGTGATAAGAGGTTCCCGGCAAAACTAAGGGAAAATTCTAGAGAGTGGCAGTACGTCCAGCTATGTTATACGGCACAGACTGTTGGGCCATAAAGAAATCGCACGAGAGACAAATAGAGTCGCAGAAATGCGAATGCTGAGGTGGATGTGTGGACACACAAGATTGGATCGGATAAGAAACGACGTCTTTCGTCAGAGGCTAGAGGTGGCGTGTATCACATAAAAAATAAGAGAGGGAAGATTAAGATGGTTTGGGCACGTGAAGAGGAGAACGATGGCAACACCAGTCCGAGCAGTAGAGAATATCAGCTTAGAGGGTAGGAGGAGCAGAGGTAGACCTAGGTTGACTTGGGACGAGGTTATTAGGAGAGATATAATGGACTTGCATCTCTCTGAGAACATGATCGAGGATAGAAGTGAGTGGAGGCGTAGAATAAAATTAAGGACTTTTAGTGGGTTTTGTGGGTGGGAAGGGTATACGGTGACATATGGCCGTACCCCACACGTTAGGTGTAGTTTTCCTCATCTATCCTTTTGGGTGTTACATGCGCATTATCTAATTCTTCTTGTGATATATATCATTGTGTTATATGCTTCGTATTATGATGGTTATTGCCTTTGTTATGCTTTGTTATATGCTTTGTATATGCGTTGTATTATGATTGTTATTGTTATTGCCTGTGTTAACGAGTCGGGGGTCTCTTCGGAAGCGGTCTCTCTATCTTTCTAGATAGAGGAAAGACTTGCCACCATATACCCCTCCCAGACCCTGCTCTTCAGCGGGAGACACTGGGTATGTTTGTTTGTTTGTTTGTTTACATCACTCTAACTTCAATGTTTTGTTATAAGACCCAATCACCTATTCTTTTATTCTTAGTTTTATGATAATCCTTCCGACTCTTCATCCCCTTTGTTTTATGGTTTCCATCGTCATCTGATGAAATCCGATTAAATGTTGTTGTTCTTCTATTCTTGTACATCGCTTTGATGTGTAATGTTCTGGGTCTTAAAGAGTCTTGATTCAGTTATGATCAGTGACGAAACTTGAACACTCCCGTAGGGGGAACGAGAGCGAAACTAATTTTTATTGCCGGGGGGGGCTCGAGTTTCATATAAAAATTTACACTGCTCGGCCAAAATTTTACATTACCGAACTAAATTTAACACTATAGACGAAAAAAAAGGGGGCGGCGGGCCCCCCGTCCCAACTAAGCTCCGCCATGGTTATGATTGTATCGTGATACGAGTTTTGTCTAGTCAGACTCTTGAGATCATGTTATCCATTAATATATTTCAAATACTGTAGTTTTATGACAATTCCTTTGTAAGCAAAAATTCACAATGAACATACTAAATTTCTTTTAGCAAATAAAATGATTTTAAAAAAAAATGGAGGTGCGGGGAATCGAACCCCGTGCCTCTCGCATGCGAAGCGAGCGCTCTACCATATGAGCTACACCCCCCATCGTTTAAAAACGCTACATATCAAATTCATAAAAAGCACAAACTTAAATAGATTTTAAGTAGCTACACTAGTTTCATACAAAATATTAATCTGAAAACAATTTTTTGATCTATTACATAGTCGTATAAATCAATAATATGATTGTTTATGGGTGGTTTTCTGGTATCAATAATATGATTGTTTATGGGTGGTTTTCTGGTACTTGTGTTTGATCCAATGGAATCCGACCGTTGATCCTCGTTTGATCTTCCTCAATCCTGTTGAAGCCATTGCTTTCGTCTTCTCCAGCCCGTCTTCCAGCTTGTCTCTGATCTTGCTACGGTTGATGTACGTTGGATAAACATACACTGTCTTCGCATCGGATTCATCTGCCCACACGTAATACCTTCCATCGAGCTCAGTCTCTGATCTATGATCGTTGTGATTTCCTTTCATTTCGATTTCACCGGTTTATATTTGGGTTTGTTGCAGATCATGCAGCTAGCAGATTGGTGTTTATATGATTCAAGGTGTGTATATGTGATGTTGAGTTTCAACTTATATATATGGTTATTTTAATACTATGAGTTTTGATTTCACACCTAATATGTTACGGGTGAAATTGACTACAAGCCCACAGGTGGTTCACCTATAGCATTGCTTCTAGATAACATTTAAACTTTTTATTCTTAAGAATTTCCTAGATATAAAACACTGTAACCAATAATCTACAACTAACACCATTTGCAATTTTTTGGATTTAAGCAACATAACACCGTCCAAAGAACCAGTCCTAAAACTCTAAATGGGTGTCTATTCTCCATTATTTTCTTTAAAAATTAGATTTTTAATGAATTAGAGTTATAGAAATTGAAATTTTTAAGATATATGATGCATTTAGTGGACAAGAAAAATATCTTAAAATGATTGGAATCATTTACCGCTATCTTGTCACAACCTACCGATCGTAAAGTGACTCTTGGTCCATATGACTTTTCGTCAAGTGACTCTTGGTTCGGTCATCCTGGCACGAATACGACATCAATAATGTTGAAGAAACATACATAATTTATTGAAAAACATGTGAATCAAGGGATTTATACAACCGAGCGTAATATATCACTTTTTATTAATATTTAAACAAGAAAAAAACTAAAATAAACATTAATTTTGGACCGTTGAACATCAGGAGATTGGTTTTGTTTCTTTTCATTCTAGTTGAGCAACTCCTCATGAAGCCACCCAAAAGTTTGAACAAAAAGGCATGTCTAGTTTAAGTTGTTTCAGATCAAATAAAATTAATCAACTAATCAAACTACCTTTTTAATAGTAATTTTTAACGCCTAAATACTACTATCTTGTATTTGTAAATATTTTAAATCTACACCAATTTTATTAGACAAAACACCATACCTATCTTGTATTTGTAAATATTTTAAATGACATTTTGTTAAAAATAATTTAATTTTCTATTTTTTTTCACCCACTATTTATACAATTTAAAACACACACATATCTCATAGGCCTCATACAATTTAATTAAACTTATACTTATTAAAAAAATGTCATCATTATCATCTTCATCCTCATCCAAGCTCAATTCTCAAAACATAAGGCGGTCTTGATTAAGCATATTTTCGATCATTCATCAGAGTAATGTGCGGTTTTTATTTAACATTTTTTTATTTTAATTTATTTTTAATTTTAGTTAATTATTATACAGTTAGAAAAAACACAAGCATACACCTCCAACGTAAAATTGGTGTGAGAATCATGTGTGGAACCAACCACATAAACAACCAGTTGAGTCTATTTGAACGCCTCCATTTGTTCCTTTTAGTTTTTTGGTTTGTTTTTTTCTCATCCAAAATCCCATTTACTAATTATGTGCTAATTCATAATGACACATGTAGCACTAAGTAGTAAATAAATCGGTAAATGAGTTTCAATGAAGAAAAATCATATAAAGAATATCTGAAATCCAGTTTGACCATTCGATACGTGTGCGAGTTCAACCAATCCGACCATTCTACATGTAGAGATTTCACCGAAGCGCAGTTCAGTCCGGTTCTGAAAACACGAGGGGTTTCATTGTGGGACCAACACAAAATCAACCATCCTACTTGGAGCACCTCATTGTGCCCCAACACCTTTTTCTTCAACTTTACTGGCCCTGCAGTCACAATTGAGCTGCACCAAAATGCCATAATGTCATTGATGAAGGTGATCAGTCTGAACACCATCCCCACCACAATACTGAAATTTATCCCAAATCTTTCTTTTGCCTGCATAAACATTGCTATGTCCCCAACCACCCCCAAAAAAGGAAGTAAGAAGAATAAACAGAAATATAAATGAGAAATCATAATCACCTAAAAATTTTGACACTAAACAATCTATAAGTCATTATCTCAAAATGTCATGATATCAAACATTAGATGCAATCCAGTGGATACAACATGAAATCAGGAAAAAAGGTCATAGGATGCCATAAAAGAGTAAGGTATAAACACCAAATTTTAGGCTATGGAGATGCATTTAGTCTGTTATATATTTCTATTTTTGCATCTTTCATAGGATTGGCATAACATGATGGTTCCCATATAATAAACTAATAGTATATGATGAGAGGATTAGTTACATGTCAATACAGGCTCAGGTGGAAACAAGGTCGGATTGGAGTTATGAAACAAAGGTTTGGTCATATATGATAACAAAAGTTCATGTTATTTCAATAATAGTAAAAGTTATGAGTTTAGATTTTTTTTTTTTATGCATACGACACACTCTTTAGGGGGGGGGGGGGGGTTGCTTTTGTCCCATTGAATCATTTTCTTTTAAGCTAAAAATTTTGACTTTACCCATTAGATCCTCTACACATATATAACATAACCTGAACAACACATTCGTAAGTAAATTGATTCACCTGTAATGAAACTCATACACACATTGACATTTTAGGTATCCGGTAACTTCATCAAATAGCCCAGAACTATATTCAATGGAGGAGGATAGTGAGGGCCGGGGTGGGGGGCTATTTTTTTTGTCGGTAGTGTTAAATTTTAGTTCGTTAGTGTAAATTTTTGGTCCGGTAGTATAAATTTTTATATAAATATCGAGTTCGCTCCTCCTAAAAAAATTAGTTTCGCCCCCGCCGCCCCTATGGGGATGTTCAAGCTCCGCCACTGACTATATTTAGTTGCTATGAAAGCTAAAAGATCAAAGGCACTCATGTATGCCTTTTAAAAGAGAAGGGCCATATAAGATCTCTGTAATAGGGTCAACTTAAACAGAAACCTAAAGAAATGTGAATTTAAGTGGATAATCCCCCACTAATCTCACAGTCTATCCTGGCCCATTGATGGTATTACTGATTTTAAAGTCTAATGCACCCGCGTTTTTTCTTTAGTTGATCAAATCAATTTTGATCTTTTAGATCATATTTCTTACATGATATATGCTAATGGATGAAACAAGGTCAAACAATCGAGGGATCACGATTACTTTCGAAGTCTGATAAACTCGCTTACTGGATTAACCAAATCAAATCAAGTCTTCAGATCTTTAAAATCAGATTTTTCACATATCATATCCCAACTGATTTAACAGTATGCATTAGTCAAGCTATAAGCTGCTCGCAGAACTACCACTCAGTCACTACTACTGTTGCTGTCTATAGGATAAATTCAATCTGGACCAGTGGCTGTAGGCATCATGTGTCTAAATCATCAAGGCTACTTTGAAATTAACAATAGTAGGGCAAAGGGAATTGATAAAGATTATTAGCACGACCCTACAAGTCTTAGCAGGTGCTATTAAAGTCATCACAAGCCCTCTTCTTAGCTTTTTAGTGTCGGGTCAACACACTAATCAAGCTTCGTACTAACTGTGCCCCAGGAAAAAGAGAGCACCACAAGTCATTTAAGGCAGTGACGGTGATCCGTTATAGAAACCGAACCCCCAAAACACATAATGTGCATGTGCATTGTTAAATAGGCCAAGAATTATCCCAAATTTTTTCAAAAACATGCACAGAAAGAAGACTACAAATGCTGCACACGTGATGATAAAAATATAGGGTGTACAAAAGCAGAAAATATAGAGTAGGTTCACAGACACTCCTACATATAACAATATGATTATTGAACACTGATAGTGCTGCCTATAATTGAAAAGAGTTTGTATTTAATTTACTTGTTTAATTTTAGTGGTTCCTTGTTGGCACATTGGGGGCATTCAGGATGTCTGAACAAGCATTAGGGTGCAATCCACTAACCGAGAAGATACAAAGTTCCATATAGAACTGGTTGACATAGACTCCTCTACAGCTTAAGCCTGCATTCACCTGGTGCATCCTGCACCTTGCCTTGCTGCAACTCATTCCTAAGGTGCGCCTTAGGCGCACTTTTTGGAACATCGCATAGACAAGGAAAAACGGTGCTTGGATATAATTAAAGTTAGGTATGAAGTTCAAACACCAAACACCAAATTTTAGGCCATGTTGTTGCTTTCAATCTGGAAACAGATCAGATTTCTATTTAGGCCAATGAATTAACTCAGCAAAGAACGTGACAGATTACCTCATGGTACTTCATATGTACCATCATAGCTACAGACTTGCTAATAACTTTAAACAATTAGATTGTGAACATTAAAAGAATTATTGATGCTACTATAAATATAGAAATCTCCTGTACAACCATATTATTAAACAGTTGAAAACACATAATGCTGCATATTACTCCAAAAGTAATATTGGGTAATATTATTAAACAGTTGAAAACACATAATGCTGCATATTATTAAACAGTTGAAAACACATATTGGGTAGTCTCTTTCTTGCCTGTAACTCACTTTTAACTGAATTTTGATGAACTGAAAATGATTATAACCACATGAACATTGGGAACTTCAAGTCTTTGCTTGGTGAACGTAAACTAGAGGCAGTTCAATGGACGGGGCGGTGGGTAGAGTAACTGGTTGAATTGGGTGTGGGCCAGACAGGTTATTTAGATACATTGTTGACCCGAAGCACTTATTATCCTAAAAGTCAAAATTATCTATAAAAATTAGTGTTAATATGATCACCTTGTTTATTTTAATAATATATTAGCTTTATAAATTAATATGAAATAAAATTCTTATGGACTAAAAATTAGCGTTAAATATGATCACCTTGTTTATTTAATAATATATTAGCTTTCTAAATTAATATAGAAATACACACCAGGCAACTTTAGACCCATCTGACTCATTTCCTATTAAGCTATTTTTTTATTTATCCATTTGACCCACTAGAGATAAGCATATCACCACTAGACCCATTTATACGCAATAGGGTCAAAAAGTGCCACCTCTAATGTAAAGTGTAAACCACACTTGAAACGGCTTTTAAATATCCATATGGTAACTTCATTAAATAGCACAAGAATTAGATTCACTGGTAGACATAATGATATGCCTTTTCAAAAGGAATGATATAGGCTACTATAACAGGGTCAACTAAAACAGAAACCTAAAGCTATAAAAATTTTAGGGGAAGATCCTCCAACTAATCTTAAAGTTGTCCATCCTGGCCCATTGATGTTGCATAAGTTGAAAATAAGGTTGAGTTTTTTAAAGTTAAATACCGTAGAACCTGGGAAATTCTTGCCAAACTTACACTTAATCATAGTAATCTCCTATAAACTCCTCAGGTATCAAACTCAGTTCCTTCATGTTTCTTTCTATCTTTCAGTTCACACTAAAAGATGTCACATCTTCAAACTTCTGACACACAAGATGATTCACAATTTCAGCATTTTAATTACCACCTCTTTCATTACTCATCACTGCATCTTTACTATCAAAGGCGATAACTCGTACATCTCGTCTCTTGTCATTGGTGGGAAGTTTCTATACATAGGCTCTTCAAATAAAGAAATACGAATTTTGAGGAGTGATAATTTACGGGCAGAATTTGATCATGAAAGCCTAAGTGACTGCATGATAATCACAGGAAATGGTTCAGTAAAGTCACTAGTGGTTTCTGCTGGCAAAATATTCAGCGCCATCAAGACCACAAAATCCGTATATGGAGAGTGATGAAAACGAGGTGCATCAGCAGAAGTTAACACACTTGGCCACCCTCCCAACATTTACTGATCGGACCTTGATGTTCTATCACCAAAGAATTATGTACAGGAGTCGCGACACAAGAGGTCCACATGGGTCCATCATAATGATACAGTATCAGCACTAGCTGTGTCCAGGGATGGCTTGGTCCTTTACTCGGTCTCATGGGATAGAACACTGAAGATTGGCATGCAACCGACTTCAAATGCCTAGAATCGATTTTAATGCACATGATGATGCAATAAATGCAGTAGTGGTATCAAGCAATGGTGATGTTTACACTGGCTCCACCGACAAGATGATAAAAGTTGGAGAAAGTCAAAATATCCAGAAGGTGAGGAACACTTTTTAATTACTACATTAAACAAACACAAATCTGGAATTAATGCATTGGAATTAAGCACCAACGAGAATGTTCTGTTTTCTGGAGCGAGTGATAGGTTGATCATGGCTTGGGAGAAAAGTGACGAGGATGACATGGTGGCAGTGGGTGTTCTCAGGGGGCATGTTAAGTCCATATTGTGTTTGAGTGTTGTATCAGATCTGTTGTGTAGTGGTTCTGCAGATGGGACCATAAGAATTTGGAAAGGAGTTGAGAGATGTTATTTTTGTTTAGCGGTATTGGAAGGCCATAGAGGTCCGGTTAAGTGTTTGACTTCTGAAACGGATCACAGCTGGTCATCTGAAACATCAACTTCTTATCTTATCTACAGTGGTGGTCTAGATTCTGACATAAAGTTTGGCAGATGTTTATCCCTCTATCATAAAGGACCTCCATATTTCATGAGTCATGACTATTTTGTATCATGTGACATCATATTGGAAGCCCGTTTCTTGTTTTACTTTTTATTCACTCCATCATGTTAAACAAATATGATATACAAAACCAATTAAAATGCATGCTTTAAAACAAGACTAAAAGAAGAATAGGAGCAAGTAGGTCAATGATCATTAGAGTTATCTACAGTGGTGATTTTGCTGGTGTCCTGGAATATCTTGAGGGCAAGACCGTCTTTCAAACATATGATTACCATCATTTTCCATACAAGCTGTGTGAATTCACTTGATAGGAAAAGACATGAACGATATGTATTTTCAAAACTAAATTTATTTAAGACGAGTTTAAAATGGGGACTTACGATGGACTTACGATTGAAAAGTGTCAAATCAAGTTACAAATACTTACCTCTATTCATTATGAACTAGCTACTAACTAATACTACAGGAAAAAGATTTAAAGCTTTAATTACAGTGAGACCTTGTAATTTAGAATGACGTTAAGCTTTTATTATAATGAGATACAATTTACCATCAAACTTTGAGCTTATAATAGTAGGAAATTAGTGCCTAAGTTTCAAACTGACATGACTGATTAAGTAGCTTAATATCAGGTAAATAGCTTAATATCAGGTAATCGTTACAAACACCCACATTAGCATACAAAGTCTGGAATTGAGATAAACATACCATAGCATGTTTGTAACAAGGAAGCTCCCATCAAACTAATAGCCCTCTTGGCTCTTCTTATTGCTTCCTACCATTATTAACCAAGAAATAATATTATAAGATAATTGAAACTTAAAAGAGAACAACAATTAAAAAGAAATACTAAATGAACAAACGATGATATGCTTCTTATGTGAGAACGTGGACAACTTATCATTGTGAATAAAATAAAGAGCTGTTTTATAAGTTTGACTTTCCATCAGAAGTTTAGCACACTATACACTGCATTAACTTATAGCTACTAAAGTCAAGTGAAACACCTTTCAGCTTACTGATTTACCATTTGAAGGCAACTTTTTAATGAATCCACGAAAAATCTCAGGAGGGACTATATATTCTGCCCGAAATTTTAAAATTTTTAAATCCAATTATCATGAAACCTACATTGCTGTAATATTCTCAATACTTAAATTCGACCTAAAGCACATTCTGTTAGAAGAAATAATGACCAACTGATCCATGCCAAAACCCATCGCAAATGGTATCATTCTAATAAGTTTCTCATCTCAATAGATATAGTGGAAGTTTCCATCATCCAGAATAAAACAAAACAATACTTAGCTGAAGTGGAGTAGATAAAAAATAACTCCCAAATAACATGAAATTCTTAACGTACTTCAATTAAAGCAGATGCTAATAGCATTAAAAAATGTTAAGAACACAAGCATGTACCTCAGGAGCATGCCCATTTGCTGCAACAAACAAGCCACCACCATCAACAAGGCATCTATAGACAATACTCAACTGGTTACAATAACAAAAAGGAGTGCAAACAGTGGTACAAAACCAAATCATTGCAAAACTAAACATAGTATAGAATATCAATGAAGCGGTATGTACCTAAAATCCGCATTTCTGCAACAGCCATCACCACTGCAACATCAAATGCCTCTCTAAGTTTAAATTTGCCCCCACATCCTGCCCTATGATAATATTTAAAATGCTACACATTCCTTCTTAGAGAGGGAACCTTGAATAATTCACCATATGTTTGTTCAAACCTAAACCTAGCATGTATGCAGTCTAACTAAACATAAGACTGAAGTACGAATTCGTTGAAGATACGAAAGTGACATTCATGTACTAATCGCAGTGAGATTCATCTTCTACAAATCATAACGCCAAAAACAAACATGCTCTAACATTATTATAATGAAGATCCTAGAACCGCAGTGGACCAAATCACTGCTTCAATGGTAGCTAATTTGAATACATAAGTTGAATGAATTATAGCGAGGGAGGAAGAAGACTAACCTGATTCCAATCGAGAAGAACATCAACTAGAGCTGAATTTGTTGTTTTTGAAGACGATTTAGGGTTTCGAGATTGACGATTGAAGATTATATCGTTGCAGATCTTCAAGTTTATTTGAAGCGTCTTTAAACTGTTGATGAAAGTGCCCAACACAACGAAACGGAAGAAATGAATATTATGTCCGCAACAGTAGCAGCATCTTGGCGCGTAATCAGTTCTCGTACGGTCAATGTTACATGTACAAACAAACAACAAATCCAGTATATTTTCACTTAAGAGCAGGGTCTGGGAGGGTAGGTGGTGACAAGTCTTTCCTCTATCCAGATAGGTAGAGAGACCGCTTCCAAAGAGACCCCTGGCTCGATAGCAAAAACAGTAACGCTAACGAATCAACATATAATCAAACATACGATATGTAATATATGGTATATTGGTACAGCACACATCATACAACAAACATTAAAATATCATTAAAAGGAAGTATAAAATGAACAAGCATGTATTAGAGAGCAGCAGCAAGTTTCCCCTAAAAAGATCCAAGCGTACTAAAAAGGTCAATGTTACATGTATTAGCAATATTTTCTGAACCGGTTAAGACGTCGGACTAGAAGTTTTATTGGTTCACTGGTCATACCAGTCCGACTGGTTGGATCGGATTTAAAAATCGGGATAACATTATAATTATATATATATGATATTATATTTATATGGTTAAACTATTATTTTTATTTTGTAAATCTATGTGTTGGTTTTTTTTTTCTCGAGTCGGAGGTCTCACTAGAAGCGGTCTCTCTATCCTAAAAGATAGAGGTAAGATTTGCCGTCATCCAACCCCTCCCAGACCCTGCTTCTAATGGGATATACTGGATATTTTGTTGTTGTTGTTGTTGTTGTGTGGTTATATTATAGAGGATGGATCCTAAGAAAACCAATATCTGATTAGAAAACCAAGAAAAACACTATCCACCAATCACATAATTTATAATTAATTTATATTTTTATATCAAAAGGGCACTTGAGTAATTTCTCACCTTATTGTTTATGATAATTATCTATTATTTCAATTTAAATCCCTTGATTCTCTCCTCTCCAGATCTCTTTTAAATCAATTGATCAACACCATTTCTATTAAATCAAACTTTCATATAAACTAGCTAAATTGTTGAAGAGTTTGCTCATATTTATTTCTCTACATTTGATGCTTATCCTTTCAGTTGCAAAATCACAGTATATGAAAATGATTGAGTTTTCTTCCAAAATATCAACATATAGTACCGAAGATGATAATGGATAAATGAGGGCTATCATCATCGAGATAGAGCGACATCGTCTAGAAACCATTGATCTGATGATGTGATCATCAAACCAAAAAGATTCATTATCAAGAAATCATCAATTAATTCAAGCCAGTTAGCATCAAAAGATCTATTGTGGTGTTCAATTGAATCACGATTTAAGATGATCTCAGGTGGAATTCATCGGTTTTTAGTTAGGTTTGTTTGAAATTTTTTTCAAGTTATTGTTTTCTAGTTTTTAGATTATGAATTACTTTTTGTAATGTTGATTACGTATATGTAAGTTAGGTTATGTATATATGTAACTCATCTTCTTTTTTTATATTAATCATCTTTTAGATTATAAAGTATATGTACTCTGAATATTTTCTTTTTCAAAACTTATGCTCTAGTTCCTTTTTTATGATTGTTATGTATATCAAGTTTCATATACGTAACCATGCTTACATATACGTAACCATGCTTACATATACGTAAACATGTTAACATGCATTCTTACATATACATAATCAAGTTGGTTAAGTATTAACATATACGTAAGGTGGCGAGTAGTGCCACCATGATGTTTTTCACTTTATTTTCGTTAAGCTACATATACCTAGTATGTGCTTGTAGGATTCTATATGCCAAAGACACGTAGAATATTGATGCGGTTAGTACGTTATGATCCAAGTCGGGTTATGCCCAATAACAAGCTTAGCAAACACAAATTAATATATAATTGATGATTGATCATGCAATTAAATATTTACACCAATTTAGAAAATGGGTTTTCTAAATAAGTAGCATATGAGAAAGAACAACTTATTAGTATATTTTGTTCAATAATATTATTTGAAGTGTTATTTAAATTAGTTGTATAACACCAAATAATAATGAGAGTATACTACTTATACAATTAAATGGTTAATTGCATAAACTAGTTACAAGACTATATAATATACGTGTGTGTTAATTTTATAAAAGGGAGATTTTTTTAAAAAAACCCATTTTGGCCAACTCTCCTTAATTTTTGGTTGCTTTTTCATTAGTAGGGAACACACACACATGCATACTTGTCTAGCTCCACTAACTAGTCCAAGATGCTCTTCTTCTCATTATTTAATACATGAAAACAAGACCAAAAACACTCTCTCTTTCTCTCTAAAGTTACGGAAACAAGAAGCAAGAGTAGAAAGGTTTTTTGGAGTTTTTGGTGTTGTATTTTGGTGTTGAATCTCCCTAACAAGAGGTGTTTGCAAGGAGGCTTTGGGTATACAAGCTTGAGGGCTCCTCTTCTTGGAGTGTTGGCTGCATATTCGACATCATCATCATCTTCATCTCATTCCTTTTATCCACGGTTTTGAGCTGCAGTAAGGTAGATTGTGGCAGCCCTTTATGGCTGTCATATGATGTTGATTTATGCATACATAGCATGCTTATTCATATAAAATGATCCTTTGATATATGGGTTTGTTTCATACATAAATATGGTCACTTAAGATGAATATCCGATTAATAATAATAATAAAAATAATAATAACTAGTTTTTTCTGCCGCGCGTTGCCGCGGCTATGCGAGTTTTAACGTAACCCTAAACCAGCAAAACACATAAAGTAAAACACACCAAAACCCTAAATCTGTAACACACAAGAATATTTAGAACCCAAAACTAAATCAAAACACAACACCGTGCACAAAACAGACGAAAATCAAAGCCGCAAGAAGGCGACAGTCAAAAATAAAAAATCGACGAAAACCAAAGCCCCAAAAAAAGCAAACAATAGGAAAACCCAAACCTTAATAGCGAGTATCATCAGGGTATCGATAACGAAAAAAAGAAAATAGAAACCCAGAGAAAGACAACGACAACGAACATAATCGAAACACACATCAAAGAGACGTGTTCGGACAAAAAAAACCAACAAAAAAAACCTCACCCCCAAACCCCACAAAAAATCGAACTCACACCCAAAACAAACCATATTAAAACACAAAAAAAAAGTAAAACATAAACAAAAAAACAAAAGAAAAATTAAAACACAAAAAAAAGAAAAAAAAAATGCCCCCACCAACCAAAGCTAATAATAAGAATAGTAAAGTAATATATAATATTCAAAAAAAAGAAAAAGATTAGGTTTTGGCGCGCGCGTTGTCGCGTGTATGCGAGTTTTAATGTAACCGTAAATCAAAATCAAAATGAAGGTTCAAAACCACAAAATCAGTAAAATACGCAAAGTAAAACATACAAAAACCCTAAATCCATAACACACCAGAATATGCAGAACCCAAAAACTAAATCAAAGCCCAACACCATATGAAAATTAAAGCCGCAAGAAAGCGACACAGTCCAAAATAGAAAACCGATGAAAATCAAAGCCCAAAAAGAGCAAACAAAAGGAAAACTCAAACCTTAATAGCGAGAATCGTCAGGGTATCGATAATGAAAGAAAAAAAACAGGAACCCGGAGAAAAGGCAATGTCAACGAACCCTACAAATCAAAGATACGTGTCCAGATGAAAAAACCCCACAAAAAACTCAACCCCAAAACTCGAACAAACACCCAAAACAACCCATATTAAAACACAAAAAAAATATATTAAAACACAAACAAAATAAACAAAAGAAAATTTCACACACACAAAAAAAAGGGAAAAGGCACTACTGACCAATGACAACGTCAACGAACCCTACAAATCAAAGATACTTCAACGAACCCGGAGAAAGACAACATCAACGAACCCTACAAATCAAAGATACGTGTCCAAATAAAAGAACCCAAAAAAAAACTCCACCCCAAAATCTCGAACCAATACCCAAAACAACCCATATTAAAACACACAAAAAAAATTAAAACACAAACAAAATACAAAAAAAAAGAGGGCACCGAAATAGAAAACCGACGAAAATCAAAGCCCCAAAAAGAGCAAACAAAAGGAAACCCAAACCTTAATAGCGAGAATCGTCAGGGTATCGATAATGAAAGAAAAAAACAGGAACCCGGAGAAAAGACAACGTCAACGAACCTACAAATCAAAGATGCGTGTCCAGATAAAAAAACCCTAAAAAAACTCAACCCCAAAATCTCGAACAAAACACCCAAAACAACCCATATTAAAACAAAAAAAAATATATTAAAACATAAACAAAATAAACAAAAGAAAATTTCACACACAAAAAAAAGCGAAAAGGCACCACCGACCAATGACAACGTCAACGAACCCTACAAATCAAAGATACGTCAACGAACCCGGAGAAAGACAACTTCCGAAGGTATGGACAAAAGATGAACTGTGAGCTGAATTAGGTATAAATCAAGAGAAGACATAAAGGTTTAACATATACGTTCATGTCGTTGTATGAAACATTTTTAAGAGAACGATAAAATAAAAAACATTCTATTTACCATTAACCATCCAGCCACCAAGGTGGAAATTCATTACATGTTTTCTTTTATAATTTAAAGAGCAAGGATACATGACACAAACTTATGGTGTTACAAACATGATCAGTTCAAAGGGATTAAATGGTGCAATCCCATGCTTTAGTGGTTGGTGGCAAACATATTCATTGCAATTGCAAATTTGTTGATGCCAAAAATTTGTGGTGTGTGGGATTCCTAATCGATAGTCTACGAAATAAGAAGGCAAGGTTACTCACACACTTCCAGTTGCCACCAACAAAGAACTGCAGCAAAATAAAAATAAAAAATGTTAGTCACTAATATTATTGACAAAACAGTGCATGATTAATTAAAAACCAACTTGGACATAATCGATGTTAATTTATCTTCATATTTGACTACTCAAAGGCTCAGTTCAAAACTAAAATGATTTTTTTATTACAACACTGAAAACCATCTTCAGAACCAGAAAAAAAGATTCCCTACACCAAGAGTTTCCATAATGCATTATTTTACTTGCTTCTGTGTCCATTAGTCAAACTACATTCAATTCATAAATAACTTCAGTGGTAACATGAACATCATGCAACTGGTTAGCTCTGTACACATATCGACTTAACCAGCCTCTGTTTACCAATTCGCTCTCCTTAAGCTTACCAACATTAAGAATCAAGCAACTTTCTTTTTCAACTCCCTAAATAATAAAACCTCAAGGTACACATGTTCATGTTCAAAAATAAAACAAATTTTCATTCCAACTTTAATAAATGCTCTTAAACCATAACAAACCATACGTTTGGAACGTTTCCAGAGCAAGAGCACTCTGTCTTCATAAAAAAAAATATCTTCCGTCAACAAAACAAACATAACCTTTTTAAAAGTAGTTTCAAGTCAACACACCACTAACACACAAAAACTACGATTACGAAACACCTTTTCTTCACGTTTTCCCCCAAAAAATTTACTCGATCAGCAAATCACACACATAAAAGAAAGCAACAATCTTATTAATTAATTAGTTAGGACTAAATGTGAAAATACCTCCTATAACACGCCAAATTGTAACAGATACAGCAAACAACAGATCTATCATCATATGCAGAAACTATAACCGAAGCATTAAACAATAAGCATTTATACCTTCCCGGTGCCGGCCATGGCGACGATGCATGTGGAAGGTCGAATAGAAGCAGAAGACGAACGCGTGTGAGCATTGACGGATTGGAAGAAGGATTGAGTGGTGGATTCGACCTTGGAGGAGCGGCGGAGGCCGGAGAACTGAGGCGGAGATGCGACGGTGGGTTTAGGGCCAGAGAGCTGAGAAGATGGAGTTAAATGAGCTGAAATCATCGCCATTGTTAAAGGAAAACCCTAATTGAAGTTGCAGTGAGTGGGTTGGTGGGGATAGGAGATTGTGGTAAATGAGGGCACCGACCAAAGTATTTAATATATATTATAATAATAATATAATAATAATAATAATAATAATAATAAAAGGAATCGAGGGGAAATAAATGACATTTGAAACAAAGTCAAGATACCAATTGTTAACCGACTACATCTTGTGACTTCTGATTCCTTAATCGTTGCGGGTTATTCGACAAGTTTGTTCCGATTATGCTTTTATCTTCTGCAACAAACTCAGCGTAGGAATGAGGATGTAATCTCTTCCCAATCACACCCCATTCAGCCATTTTAAACCCCTTAAGACCTCCGATCTACTCACGTAAATTTCATCTAGTCTCATATCTCTTCCTTAAACCGCAATTGTGGTGTGATTTAGATCCACCGACGAACCACAATTGAAACCAGCTATCAAGAATCTGCCTCTTGTTCGGTGGACCGTTGACAACATCGAACCACCCGACGAGTTCATTCGCCGTCCCGTGTTTGCTATCCGTTCTCTTGACCGACCCTCGTGCCTGACCAGGTATCACTACATCAATCCGATACTATTAAATCCGGGTTGCAAAGCTTTAACTCAAAGTTTGTTTCTCTATTGGGTAACATACACAGCCACCGATTCACACTGTATCGACTTCACTTCGGCCCTGCCTCTGTTCCTTATAAAACGTTGATTTGGCACCGTCTTCCACGTTGATTAAGGTAACAAATCGAACCATCCTCGTTGCTTGTACGCTTAAGTCTTTTGAATATTGGTTCTACGATAACATTTGGTTCCGGTGAGCAGAACTTATGTGGTTGCAATTAGATTTCAGAAGAAAGTATAAGCTCGTTATAAGTGTGTGGATGTTCATTCTATGGCAAAAAAAATATATATATGTTTTAACATATGTTAATGAGAATATTAAGTCATACAGATCATCTCCTGGACTTGAACTTGAAATCAAACCATGTTAGAACCTCATGCTTAGTTTACTTATTTATTGGTTGAGTGAACTTTGCAAGTTCGAAGGACGAACTAATATGATGCACCTGGGCATCACATAGATCAGCTTAACATTTTGATTTTGTAGCTTTTTTTCGTTTTGTATCTTTTCTGCTAGTTATGTTGACTTCATCGAACCCATACAGTAGGTATTTTGATTTGTAATGGATAATGGTTCGACTAAACAAACCATGTTTAGTAAGAGTTAGAATGTTTTATATATATATACACACACACACACAAACACACACACACACACACACACACACACATATATATATATATATATTAGAATGGTTCTAGTGTACCTATTATATATGTACGTATATATTAGTAAATTAAGGAAATTAAGAATGGTTATATGCATCTGTAAACGTAAGTCTAAATCATTATTTTCTCATGATTTAATTATTTTGTAGACCTATAGGTCGATACTAAACAGAGTAATATATATACAAAAATAAAAAGTAAATTTTGATTGAATACATTAATGAGTTTTAATCTACCTACAATGCTCAAATGAATGCTAAAAATAAAAAGGAAAACAAACTGTTGCCAATTGTTTATGGAAGAAACAAAAAGGATAAATGTCTAATAATTTAATAAAGGATCTTTGTGTCTTGTCACCGGAACCCAATGAGTTGAACTAGTCAAGATATGTATGTTCAGTAGTATAACAACCTAAATGAAATTGTAGGTTCGCGTACTTGTTGAGAACTTCTTAATTTTGTGGCTCCTAATTTTGAACTAAGGTACGGATTCCGACCCTTTCCCTCTCGTAGCATGAATACCTCTCGTTCTTGATCTTATCTTGTATTCGTAACGTGACTTGTTGATTATTAAATCCATAAGATTATTGTTATAAGTGCTTATTGTATAGTTGATATTGTTTGCATGTGATAGCCTTTATCTGCTTTGTACTCATTGTCACATGCTTCCTAAATGATTGATTATAGCTAGTAACCTTGATTAAGGGTTATGAGCTCTAGTGTAACTTATTGTGTTATATTGACTTGATTGTATTATTGACCTCCATACCCGAGCACATCCACCTATGGGGACATAGGGCGTCATTGTGGCACAAGTGACGTGCTCTATCTGTGGCAGAGCAATTAGACCACAGCGTCTCTACATTATTATTGTGTGCTAAGTTGTTACACATATTGATTTGTGTTAAAGGAGGCGTATGGATCGATCATAGGATATCATTGTTAATTGTTTATTGGTGAGATGGTTAGGTGTGTGTGCCCACATTCCTATCTCACATATTGGTGCATTAGAACTGCAGCTAATGTACACATTGTTAAGTGTTATTATTATTGGCTCATATGTGTATTCCTTTTAGATGATCATTATTATTTGATTTTTTTACTTATCCTCTTATTGTTATCGTTATTGATCATTGTATTGCTATTGTTTACTTCCGTTACTGAGCATTCTTTGGCTCAGTCGTGTCTTTCTTTGTTGTTTCTCTTATGTTTATAGCAGGTACTCAAGGGGCTCAGGGGAACGAGGGAAGAGTGTTAACTCAAGAAGTTAGGATGAGAACATTTGGATTAATAAGACTTAATAGTATTTGATTTTAAGACTTTATTAAAATTATTTGGACCTATGTAAAGTTTCTTAGTACTTTAATTTTATCATCCATGAAACTCTGATTACTGTTTGTGTGACACGTCAAACCTACCCGGGTTGGGGTGTTAGATAAGAACATGTTTTTCAGCTTTATAATCAAGTTTATAAAGTAATTATTCTGCTGCGTTTTCAGAAAGTTTAATAGGTTAAACTTGCATTTTGTGTTCTAACAAACCCATCAGTGCTTACATATACGTAAGCAGGTTAAAAAGCATGCTGACATATACATATTTTGGTTGGTTATGTGTTTATATATATATGTAAACAAGTTTACATATGGCTGCAGTATACATATTTAAGTTGGTTATGTGTTATGTATACGTAAGCATATTTACATATGCTTGCACCTACTCATTATTGATAGATTTTTTTGAAAAACGATGAAGAAGTGAATTATTGATGAAGATGAAGGATATGAAGGTGATTCAGTTGTTAGATTATTCAAAACATATTATGTGAGAGAGGAAAGAGGAGAGAGAAGAGAGAAGAGAGAATGTAGGAATTTTGGTGAATGTTTTCAAAACTATTTTTTTCCTAATTTACCCTTATATCATTAATATAATCTCCTTTAATTTTGGATTAATTACTTTAACGCCATTGTCTATATCAACCATTGATCAAATAGATCAATGGTTTAGATTTGGTTTTTTTAGTTTTTAGTAAATTATAGTTTTCTTAGGAACCCTCCCCTATATATATAATTCAACATAAGTAATTTATATGTGTATTTTATAATTATATATAAAATCTAACAATAATATTATGTACAACACACCAATTTATTATTCAACCCTCCGTATTTACCCATTAAGATATAAAAAATTAAAAAAAAACAAATTCGGTCCTACCACTGATGGGGTTCCCTGTCCGACCACCGATCTGGTTCACGGTCCGACCACCGAACCGGGACGAACCTCTTCAAAATAAACTGGTGCAGACCAGTTCGGTCACCTCTCCGATCTCCGGTCGGACCACCCAGTTCGATCTGGTCTTCAAACATGGTTATCAAATGACAAACCCAGTACACGAGGCTTTTTTATGTGTAACGTCAAGAGTTACCGGGCTAACTTGGACCTAAGATCCAATATATGCACCATTACGCTACATATATGAAGAAGTTGTTTTCACAACTTAAACTCGTAACAAGCGGATCACATGACAACAACCTTACCGTTGCTATAAGGTTCACTCTTAATATTACACGTTATTAACAGACATTAGATCTCTCAGTTAACAATACCCTAAATTCAATAGGCATCCGTTTAATTATATTTGACACGTCCCACGAGCTAATAATAAATAATGATGCAGAGCTTGGAATATAATTATCTTACATCTTCCCAATGGATAGTAAGGAGACTCGGGGAGGATGGGGCACTCCTATGGAGTACCCAGGACTACCCTGGAATCCACCAATCACACACTGTCATATCACAAGTACCCTGAACTACCCTAAAATATTCAAACAGCTGAAAATGCTACCCTGAACTACTCTGAAACTTTTCTTTTAATATTAAAATAATTCAAAAGATAATTCACTTTTATTAAAAAATAAAAATTACAATAATTAAAAATAAAGCATTACATATTTAAAAATAAAATATTACATAATTAAAAATAAAATAGTACATAATTAAAACTAAACCATTACAAATATTGAAATTAACTTATTCCTCGTCCGAATCGAGGTATTCTAGACCTAAACTTGAAAGATGTTCGACAAGATAGTATCCCCGTTTGTATAGATGTCCATTTACATTAAATGGGCACTTGGGTGCGGTACCATTCCTCATCAGACATGGTTGACGGTGTTTGTGTAATTGTTGTGTTTGTATTATTTTATTTGAGTTTGCGTTGATAATATTGTGTATGTGTGTGAATATTTATAGTGTAATTTTTTCTGGCCTCAAACGGTAACTTTTTTAGCCGTTAGAATCAGCTTCTCTCGGCGATTGGAACCCGACCCAGGGTACTCGGGTGCCTACCCGAGAGGGTGGCAGCGGTGTTACCGCCGGGTAGGTCATACACGAATTGCCCTGCCCTTCGGGCACCACCCCCTCCTCCCTCATTGTATTAAGAGACATTGTAAATAATGTGATGTCCTTTGATATACCAAGAATTCGTTTCACAACCTCTCGATGTCCGTAAGAAAAATGATACATAACTAGAAGATCTTATTGGCGACCGAAGACAAGTCTAATGAGATAATACATAGCACTGATAACATGATGTTGCTTAGTTAAATAAGTAAATTGTGACCTCTCGTAATTTTTATTTAACGATTGTTAATTATCGTTATCTCTTTTAAGGGTTGTTTTGTAATTAATGCAAATACAAGAACTCGTAATAATAATGATAATATAACAATAACAATAATACTAATAATAATACTAATGTTAATAACGTTAATAATAATTATTATTATGATAATAACAAATAATAATAATAATAATAATAATAATAATTAACAACCATAATAAATGACAACTTATCAAGTAAATAGAATAAATTTAAAATAAATTCTAAAAAATTGAGAAACTTATAAAATGTAACATCCGACCCATTCCAACTTGTAACCCGAACTTGTTTATGTTATAAAATCTATTTTATTTGTTGAAAACACATTAATGTTGTCATTTAATTCAAATAATAATCATATAGTTATAAATATATCTTTATAAATTTATAAAGTTATATTACTAATTATGAAGCTTAGTTATCAAATTTAAAATAAATAAATAACTTTAAATATTTTTTAGGTTTTCAAAGATTTAACAAAAAAAATAATAATAATAAATCTAGAATTTAATCCCATTAAGTTTTGGGTTGAAAGTGCAATATTTAAAACTTATTTTAAAAACTTTGACATAAAATAACAAACAATATAAACCTCAGGGGGCCAAAGTGTAATTTTCTTTTAAAAAAAATCAAACCCAACCCGTCGACCCCCACCTCCGGCCACCTTCCGGCCGTTTTTCGGCGAGCCACACCACCCAAAATTACGCGGTTTCAACCGAATTAAATGCCCCCGTCAATCTCGCGACCATGATTCGAACCTATGACCCCGTACAATTCGAAAATTGGCCCCGTCTACGCGTTTTAGAACCGAACCCAACCACCCCATTTAAAACCGAATCAATTCGAATGGAAACTCGAGTAGTTGACCCAATCAACCAACCTGGAACGCGTAATCACAATTATAATCATAATCAACACATCAATTTAACATAAAACCTGTGCAATCACATACACATTCAACCCGAATATTCGACAAATGAGTTGAACTCATACGCATCGTTTCACATCAAATTACCCCTAAATAATAGAGGTCAAACCTCCGAAATCACACTTAAAAACTCCCTGCAACTCTAATTCGATCAAACACACACGCACACATCGATTCAACGTCGGATTCAAGCCGTGAACTACTCGAACTCGTTTCCCTCGAACTCCACATCATACCGGGTAATTGAACACACTCACACACTCGATTTTTCATGGATAATCAAAGCCCCATGATTGATTTGATTATCGAAATCGTTTTCAGATCCAATTTGATCTCAAACGAATTAGGGTACATATGGGAATTTGGGGAAAAGTTCAATGAATGCTTTTAAAAATTAAAACGGATCTTTCATAAGAAATGGGCTCTAGCCAACCGGTAACCCACCACCACCTCAATCGTGAGGTCCCGGGTTCGAACCGGCCTCCCTTTTTTTTTTTTGTTTTGTTTGTTTTTGTCCCTTTATTGGTTTTATTCACCTTTAAAAAAATTCAGAAATGGATTATTTTCTGAAAAAAATTATTTTAAAACTAATTCTGAAAATATTAAAAAAAAAGAGAAAAGAAAAGAAGAAAATATAACTACTCTATTTGACAAAGAACCCTAAACTTGTTTGTAAATTTTAAAAGTTTATAAATTATTATCTTTAATCAAAAGCATTTCAAAAGATAAACTAACAAATTAATTTTCCAAATTAATTATTCCATTGATCATTAATTATTTACTAATTATTATTTTCACTCTTTAACATTATAAGTTGGTATTTTATAAAATCACCAAAGACAATCTAAATCTTTCCAAATCATTTTCATTTCTTTTAGTCACTTAAATAATTAAATATTTTAATTAATTATCATATAATTAATTAATAAAATTAGTTATTTGTTTTTCCCACACTTTAACAATAAATCAAACGGTTACGCGTATTGATACATTTATTTCTATTAAATTCTAAACATAATCACTTTCAATAAATTCGTTTATTTATTTCAAGACATTCAAACTAAATAAGTTATTTCATTCAAAACCCAATCCTAATAGAAACCCTAATACATTCCCAATTTTCATATCACTATTATTCTAATTCAAGACACCGCTCCGTAGGTTACTCATAAGAAAATCGTTGGTGCCTAATCTATCAAGTTCAAATTCAAATCTCATCAATCAAGTGAGTATTCATTGCCCATTTTATTTGTTTATATTTTGGGGAAATCATGTGACACTATAATCAAACATTGTTATTTCATTTTATTTCACGTATAAATTCAATTCTTTACATGTTATGTCTTTACTTGTAATAATGTATCATAGTTAGATAAATTGGATGATAACACAATCAATAATTCATACAACCACGGTAACAATGATAGATCTATTGTTTTGACAACCCACCCCATATGAATACTCGAGTGGTGATTGAAACCGGATTCACATATTCTATCAAGACTTCGTCTACGGATCAGGTCAGTTTAGTCAATGGATTGATTGTGTTGATTTGTCTTTGTGTTACATTATTGTGCTATAAGTCTCGACATTGCCATGTGAATTGAATTATTCAAACATTTAATCATCTTATATATATGTATATTCAAAACTGTGTTTACTCACCGGCTAATTTTAGCTGACCCGTTATCTTTCACATGATTTCAGGTTAAGCAAGTTAGTGTACTTCTACATGCTCATCTAGGACCCGGACTTAGTCAAAATAAAAGACAATTACTATTACATTATTTGGATTATTGTTAAATGTATTCTTTAGTGCAAATGACATTTAATATTACTTCGGTTATTTAGTCCCATGTGCTATGAACAATCGATTCCCATTGGTCCGCCCTGATGATTCCGCTGTCGGTTGGGGTGTGACAGATTGGTATCAGAGCCATGGTTATAGGGAATTAGGTTATTAGAAACGGAATGACCTAGACTATAACTAAGACCTTACTTACGAGTCCGCTCGTACTTAGATGGGATTTTTACGTGCCTTACATGTTTAGACACTCTTCTAGGTTAGGTGCCTTACATGGATATCCTCCTACTCTTGATCATGACTAATACACACCCAAAATTCCTAAAACATATACTAAGGCATTGGTGTCTAAATCACATGATTTTCAAATTTCAAATTTCAAATCTTAAATCGATACTTATGGTTTTCAAAATCTCGTCAAAGTCTGTGTTCCACCACTGAATACATGCAATGCTGGAAGAGTGGGATGCCTGTATCTCGAGGTGTTCTATCTAGGCAAGGTACTCATATAAATCCAAATCAACCGATGGATCCGTTTACCTTACCTGGGAACCCTTGGGGTGAGTGTCCACTTATAGGTACGCATGTCTTCAACAAAGTTGTGGTTGACCTAATACTTTGGTTAGTCAACGTACTCGCTTTGATTTACGAATCAAACGATTACCCTCGGAACATCTCATTGTTATTATGCCAAATTTCCGATTGTTGTTTTCATGTTGTATAGCTCATATTACCCAATTCTCATAAAATTTCTTAATGATCTTTTAGAATGTCTTCTCGTCAAATCCGTTCACGGTCTAAAAACTCTGGCCGCAAGATTGCTGCCCTTATAGCCCGGGAGGTTGTTGCGGTCATACCAACTCTCCTAACTCATCTGAATCAAGGCGCGAACCCTGCTCCAATCCCTGTTGGTCTTAACCCTCCACGTGCTTGTACCACAAGCATTTCAGTTCTTGCAACCCCACTAAGTTCAGCGGGACCGAAGGTGCTACCGGTCTTCTACAGTGGTTTGAGAGCATTGAGAACACGTTTCTTAACAGTGAGTGTCCCGAGAACCTCAAAGTTCGCTACGCTACCAGTGTTTTTCAAAAAAGGGCACTAACTTGGTGGAACGGGGAGAAACGAACCCGTGGGACTGATGCTGCACTGGCCTTGACTTGGGCTGAAGTCAAGGAACTTATGACACGGGAATTCTACCCGAGGAATGAAATCAAAGCTAGAAGCCGAGTTCTGGGATTTGACTAAGGAAAGTGGCGAGAACCTAGCTTACACCAACCGTTTTCACGAGTTGAGTCTCTTGGTTCCTCATTTGGTTACCCCATCATCTCGAGCTATCGAGAAGTACATTGGTGGTCTCCCTATGTAGATTCAAGACACCGTGTGGGGTAGAAACCCTACAAACTTGGAGGATGCTATCCGTCTAGCAGCACAGCTAACCGACAATCATGTCAAGGCTGGTTCTTTAACCAAAAAGGGTGACAAGAAGAAAACCGAGAAGTCTCCCATCGAAATAACCAAGGAAGACAAGCCCAAAACTTCTAAGAACAAGAAGAGGAAGGCTAGATCTCAAAGTTTTGCTGTGGTTACCCCTGCTGTTCCAGTCAACCAAGTCACACCGACTTACCAACCGACCCTCAATAACCAAGCCCTGACAAAGAAACCTTACACTGGGCATTTCCCTCAATGCAACGTCTGCAAGTATCACCATCCTACTAGAGCTCAGTGCCGTCAGTGCACCAACTGTGGTCGTTTAAGCCACACATTCAACTTGTGCAAGAGTGCTGCTAAGGCTCCGATTAATGCACCAGTCCACCAACACCCTCCTGCAATTGCTCAAGGTCGTGCATGCTATCAATGCGTTGATCCAACCCACTTCCGTAACCGATGTCCTCAGCTAATCAATATCGTGCCCGCAGCACAAGGGCGTGCCTTTAACATCAATTCCCAACAAGCTCAAGCCACCAATGATGTGGTGAATGGTACGTTTCTAATTGATCACCAATATGCTTCAGTCTTGTTTGATACCGGGGCCGATAAAAGTTTTGTATCCTTAAGATTTGAGCCTTTGCTTGTTAACACCCGAACTAAGTTAGAGGAACCTTTATAGTAGAAATAGCTGATGGAAAACCCGTCATAATTGATTCCGTCATTCCGAATTGTACCCTTAAACTTAGCGAGCATGAATTCTCTATCGACCTTATACTAATGCAACTTGGAAGCTTTGACGTCATCATAGGCATGGATTAGTTATCAATAATGTTTTGAAAACCGGACCGGACCGGTCGGTCCGACCGGTTCGACCGGGAACCGGACTCCAATCCGGTCAGGTTCGGTGCTTAAAACTGGTTTAACAGTGAACCGGTGGTCAGACCAGTTGAACCGGTCGAACCGGCGGTCGGACCGGTAACCGGACCGGTAACCGGACCGGTTGAACCGGCTTTTTTTATAAATTTTTTTATTTTTTGTAACTTTTACATAAATACGGTCCGGTTCTTATATACGGTCCGACCGGTTGAACCCGTCCGACCAGTGAACCGGTAAGACGTCCGGTTCACTGTCCGGTCCGTTTTTAAAAACATTGGTTATCAAAGAACCATGCCAAGGTTGTCTGCTTTGAAAAGATCATCCGGATTCCTCTTGCACCGAAAGCGTCCTAAATATTTACGGGGAAAAGCCTTCCAAAGGGCTTAAACTCGTGTCTTGTACCAAAGCCCAAAAGTACCTCCGCAAGCATTACGTGGCTTTCTTAGCGCATATCGTGAAAGCGGATGAGAAATCTAGTAAGATTGAAGACATTCCGATTATTCGAGAATTCCCCAAACTCTTTCTCGAAGACTTAACCGGTCTTCCTCCCGTTCGTCAAGTTGAATTCCAAATCGACCTTGTGCCTGGCGCAACTCCCGTGGCAAAATCTCCTTATCGACTTGCACCATCTAAGATGCAAGAGCTTGCAAGCCAACTCCAAGAGCTATCTGATGAAGGTTTCATTCGACCAAGTTCCTCACCTTGGGGAGCCCCGGTTTTGTTTGTGAAGAAGAAGGATGGCTCATTCCGTATGTGCATCGACTATCGGAAGCTTAACAAGCTTACTGTCAAAAACCGGTATCCCCTACCGAGGATCGACGATTTGTTTGATCAGCTTCAAGGAGCCTCAAATTTCTCCAAGATCGACCTTCGTTCAGGCTATCATCAGCTACGGGTGCACGATGATGATATTCCTAAGACAACCTTTCGAACGAGATATGGCCAATACGAGTTTACAGTGATGCCATTCGGGCTAACCAATGCACATGCTGTGTTCATGGATTTGATGAACCGCGTGTGCAAGTCATATCTAGACAAATTCGTAATTGTCTTCATTGACGACATTCTGATTTATTCAAAATCCAAATCCGATCATGAACATCATCTTCATTGATCCTTGAACTTCTGAAAAGGAGAAACTTTATGCAAAATTCTCCAAGTGCGAATTTTGGCTTAAGGAAGTTCAATTCCTTGGTCATATCGTAAACGATAAAGGAATTCACGTGGATCCTTCAAAGATTGAAGCAGGGAAGAATTGGGTAGAACCTAAAACTCCCACCGAGATTCGTTCGTTCCTTGGTCTAGCCGGTTACTACCGTCGCTTCATTCCAAATTTCTCAAAGATCGTTGTGTCTCTCACCGTCTTGACTCATAAGAACAAGAATTTCTTGTGGGGACCAGATCAGGAGAAAGCTTTCCAAACCCTCAAGCAGAAGTTGTGTGATGCCCCAATATTGACTCTCCCCGATGGGAATGACGACTTCGTTGTCTATTGTGATGCTTCGAAGCAAGGTCTCGATTGTGTCCTCATGCAACGAGGCTGTAACACCCGTATATTTCTTTTAAAGAAACAAAAAATAAAAGAGAAAGAAAATGGGGGAAAAGAAGTCAACCCCAAAGTTGAGGGACCAAAAGTGTTAAAAATGACAAAATCTTGAAAGTTGGTGTAAAAGGCGATATGGTCGCCCATACCCACTGCACACTCTCTTCTTGTTCGGATTGTAGAGAGAGAAAGCAGAGAAACTCTCGGGTTTTTGAAGAACAAGAAGAAGAATTCGGGTTTAAGGTAAGATTTAATGTTTTTAAGTTGTTCTTAGCTAGATTAGCCTCGATTAAATGCTTATATGTGTTTCTATGTGTTCAATTGCGTGTTAAGAAGGTTTCTAAGTGATTGGAATTGTTTAAAGAAGCTTGGGTGAAGAGTGTAAACCCGAAGACAACTAAGGTGAGTTTCTAGACCCCCTTTTTACTCGTTTTTAAATGATTTGGGGCTGGAAAATGCATGTATGTATGTTTCTATGAATTTGGGTATGATACCCGTATGTTATGTACATGTGTATGTTTATAGAATATGACTTGGGATGGACGTATGGTTATGTTTATGTTGAGTTTATGCCTGGAATCGTATGTACATGCTTAGAACTAAGTATTATGATGTTTGGGGACTGGAATATGAATTAGACACATGAACAGGCTGCTAATACGGCTAATAAGGCCAAATAGTGGTCATATGTCTGTAATTTGGACTTAGAAAACTAAGTACAAGATAATATGTCTGAATAGTGCTTATACGCCCAGGAATTTGCCTTAGAAATATTTTAAGGGTCATATGTCCCAATAGTACTCATATGTCCTAACAGTACCCATAAGTCTGGAAAATTTACTAAGTGTAGGGGGTCATATGTCCCAACAATACTCATGAGTCCCAACAGTGCTCATGAGTCTGAAAATTTACTAAGTATGGGGGATGAAACGACTGAACAGTGGTCGTATGACTAGGAAAATTTTCTAAGTATAAGGTGAAACGACTGAACAGGGCTCATACGCCCAACAGTGCTCATACGACCAGAGTCGAAAATTTTCTAAGTGTAAGCTGGTATGTCCGACAGTGGTGAAACGACTGAACAGGGCTCTTACGCCCAAACACTTGGAATTTTTAACAGAATTTTCTTGGAGTCTGTGCAGTAGGGTTTTCGTATGAATGATGACTGGGACTTTATTATATGCGTATGATTATGTTTGAATGTAATAATGCCCCCTTTCTTAATATTTTAATTAATATTAAGATTAGGGCTATTATTAAGATTATTATTGATATTATTAGTATTATTATTATTAATATGCTTATTAATGATAATATTGTATGACTTTACGTGGAATGATCATGATCAAGACAGGAATTATTATCATTAATAAAGTGAAAGATTAATGATAAAGAAGAATGAAATGTAAATGAACGTAAGAAAGGCTTGCAAGCAAATGTACGGAGGTGCACACCCTGACAGGTGTTAACTCAACTGTGATGCGGGTTCGCTACCCCGAAGGATGCACACAGGGTCAATCTTTGAGATTGACAATGAGGTGAGCAACTTTGTGTTGCAACAGACTCGGTTAGCAGGCAATCCGTGAGATTGCCACTGAGGTGAGCAACTATGTGTTGCAACAGACTTGGCTAACATACGATCGTAAAAGATCGATATTGAGGTGAGCGGCCTTGTTGTCGCAACAGACTCGTAAGAAAAGATGAAAAGACCGAAAGAGTAATGAAAAGAGTATGAAATGAACGAATGATGAGGATAATAATAATAATTATTATTTGTAAGTATGAAGGATGTATGCTCACGAATGAAATATCATAATAAAGTACAGAATGGGATCCCGGTCATTCGACCTCAGTAATCGTAGCTGTGTGCCACGAAGAGGGTAAAGCCTGACGGGATCTAGATGATAAAGGAATGATATTGAATTATGATGAATGAATGAAAGCTAACGAATGAAATGAAAGATAATAAATATATTATCTACGTGTACGTATAACGTGTGGGCATGTACAAAAGTATAGCATGATTTGAAAAGGTAAAGTAAAGTATTTTAATTACAAAACTAGAACTCACCCAGCAACGCTGACTTTTATGTATTTTCCAGTTGGCAGGTAACTGGTTGCTGAGGATGGCACACTTAGATGGCTACTCGGCAAGACA
Source organism: Flaveria linearis (assembly GCA_024085815.1). NCBI lineage: Eukaryota > Viridiplantae > Streptophyta > Magnoliopsida > Asterales > Asteraceae > Flaveria > Flaveria linearis. The sequence goes on from CM044016.1 coordinate 51,780,968, forward strand.
AGACTGACATCCAAAATATGTTTTGACAGATACTGTTGTTTTATAATTCATTAGACTAATCATTTTGTGACTCAGGAACTAAAATGTATTGCTTAACAACAGTGTTTAAAATGAATGAATGGATTTTTGCTAAAATTAATTCCGCTGCTTTAATTTATAATATGAACGTGTTATGCTGTGAATGACCAACTGTGAGGTGCCCTGGAAGGGGGCCTTACAGAGGCAAGGTCATAGCATATGCCTCGAGGCAGCTCAAGATCCACGAGAAGAATAACACAACACATGACCTCGAATTGGGTGCTGTTGTTTTCGCACTCAAATCTGGAGACATTATCTTTATGGCACCAAATGTGTTGTATTCACTGATCATAAGAGTCTCCAGCATATTTTCAATCAAAAAGAATTGAACATGAGACAATGACGTTGGGTGGAATTACTTAACGATTACGACTGCGAGATACGTTACCATCCCGGAAAAGCGAATGTCGTAGCCGACGCATTAAGTCGCAAGGATTATGTCACGCTTCAAAGCGTTACTGTTCAAAACGACCTTAAAACTCGCGTTCTCCAAGCCCAGCATGAGTCAGTCACCGAAGGCAATATGTATGATGAGATGTCATGCGGCGCTGAACTGCAATTGGAAACAAAACCCGATGGTTTGTTGTACTTTCTAAATCGCCTTTGGATTCCCAACCGCGATAACCTCCGGACCCTTATCATGAGTGAGGCTCACAAAACTCGTTATTCCATTTATCCCGGTGCGGATAAAATGTTCATGAACCTCCCTAACCAATATTGGTGCCCCGACATGAAGAAGGACATAGCTTTGTACGTGTCCAAATGTCTCACCTGTTCAAAGGTCAAAGCCGAACATCAACGTCCCTCTGGATTACTTGTTCAACCCGAAGTGCCTGTGTTAATAACGTTAATAATAATTATTATTATGATAATAACAATAATAATAATAATAATAATAATAATAATAATAATAATTAATAACCATAATAAATGACAACTTATCAAGTAAATAGAATAGATTTAAAATAAATTCTAAAAAATTGAGAAACTTATAAAATGTAACATCCGACCCATTCCAACTTGTAACCCGAACTCGTTTATGTTAGTAAATGAAATCTATTTTATTTGTTGAAAAACACATTAATGTTGTCATTTAATTCAAATAATAATCATATAGTTATAAATATATCTTTATAAATTTATAAAGTTATATTAGTAATTATGAAGCTTAGTTATCAAATTTGAAAATAAATAAAATAACTTTAAATATTTTTTAGGTTTTCAAAGATTTAACAAAAAAAAATAATAATAATAAAATCTAGAATTTATTCCCATTAAGGTTTGGGTTGAAAGTGCAATATTTAAAACTTATTTAAAAACTTTGACATAAAATAACAAACAATATAAACCTCAGGGGGCTAAAGTGTAATTTTCTTTTAAAAAATCAAACCCAACCTGTCGACCCCCACATCCGGCCACCTTCCGGCCGTTTTCCGGCGAGCCACACCAGCCAAAATTACGCGGTTTCAACCGAATTAAATGCCCCCGTCAATCTCGCGACCATGATTCGAACCTATGACCCCGTACAATTCGAAAATTGGCCTCGTCTACGCGTTTTAGAACCGAACCTAACCACCCCATTTAAAACCGAATCAAATTTGAATGGAAACTCGAGTAGTTGACCCAATCAACCAACCTGGAACGCGTAATCACAATTATAATCATAATCAACACATCAATTTAACATAAAACCTGTGCAATCACATACACATTCAACTCGAATATTCGACAAATGAGTTGAACTTGTACGCATCGTTTAACATCAAATTACCCCTAAATAATAGAGGTCAAACCTTCGAAATCACACTTAAAAACTCTCTGCAACTCCAATTCGATCAAACACACACGCACACATCGATTCAAGGTCGGATTCAAGCCGTGAACTACTCGAACTCGTTTCCCCCAAACTCCACATCATACCGGGTAATTGAACACACTCACACACTCGATTTTCATGGGTAATCAAAGCCCCATGATTGATTTGATTATCGAATCGTTTTCAGATCCAATTTGATCTCAAACGAATTATGGTTCATATGGGAATTTAGGGAAAAGTTCAATGAATGCTTTTATAAATTAAAACGGATCTTTTCATAAGAAATGGGCTCTAGCCCAACCGGTAACCCACGACCACCTCAATCGAGAGGTCCCGGGTTAGAACCGGCCTCCCTTTCTTTTTTTTGTTTTGTTTATTTTTGTCCCTTTATTGGTTTTATTCACCTTTAAAAAATCCAGAAATGGAGTATTTCTGAAAAAAATTATTTTAAAACTAATTCTAAAATTATTAAAAAAAAGAGAGAAAAGAAAAGAAGAAAATATAACTACTCTATTTGACAAAGAACCCTAAACTTGTTTGTAAATTTTAAAAGTTTATAAATTATTATCTTTAATCAAAAGCATTTCAAAAGATAAACTAACAAATTAATTTTCCAAATTAATTATTCCATTGATCATTAATTATTTACTAATTATTATTTTCACTCTTTAACATTATAAGTTGGTATTTTATAAAATCACCAAAGACGATCTAAACCTTTCCAAATCATTTTCATTTCTTTTAGTCACTTAAATAATTAAATATTTTAATTAATTATCATATAATTAATTAATAAAATTAGTTATTTGTTTTTCCCACACTTTAACAATAAATCAAACGGTTACGCGTATTGATACATTTATTTCTATTAAATTCTAAACATAATCACTTTCAATAAATTCGTTTATTTATTTCAAGACATTCAAACTAAATAAGTTATTTCATTCAAAACCCAATCCTAATAGAAACCCTAATACATTCCCAATTCTCATATCACTATTATTCTAATTCAAGACACCGCTCCATAGGGTACTCATAAGAAAATCGTTGGTGCCTAATCTATCATGTTGAAATTCAAATCTCATCAATCAAGTGAGTATTCATTGCCCATTTTATTTGTTTATACTTTGGGGAAATCATGTGACACTATAATCAAACATTGTTATTTTATTTTATTTCACGTATAAATTCAATTCTTTGCATGTTATGTCTTTACTTGTAATAATGTATCATAGTTAGATAAATTGGATGATAACACAATCAATAATTCATACAAGCACGGTAACAATAATAGATCTACTGGTTTGACAACCCCCCCATATGAATACTCGAGTGGTGATTGAAACCAGATTCACATATTCTATCACGACTTCGTCTGCGGATCAAGTCAGTTTAGTCAATTTGATTGATTGTGTTGATTTGTCTTTGTGTTACATTATTGTGCTATAAGTCTCGACATTGCCATGTGAATTGAATTATTCAAACATTTAATCATCTTATTTATATGTATATTCAAAACTGTGTTTACTCACCGGCTAATTTTTAGCTGACCCGTTATCTTTCACATGATTTCAGGTTAAGCAAGTTAGTGGACTTCTACATGCTCATCTAGGACCCAGAATTAGTCAAAATAAAAGACAATTACTATTACATTATTTGGATTATTGTTTGAATGTACTCTTTAGTGCAGATGACATTTAATATTACTTCGGTTTATTTAGTCCCATGTGCTGTGAACAATCGATTCCCATTGGTCCGCCCAGATTATTCCGCCGTCGGTTGGGGTGTGACATAAAATGCTATCTTTGGGCATAAAATGATAACATTTAAACTCTAGGGACTAAACTGTAAAATTTGTTTTAAATGAAAATGTAACTTTCGGGTAAATAATGCAAACTCATAAACCACAAGGACCAAATTGTAATTGTTATAAATTAACCCCCCTTCACTCCCCGCTGTAACACTCGGAAGTTTGACTTTTTGGTAGGCTATGCGACTGAGCCTCAGTCGCCTGTGATTTATGCGACTGGAGGTTCAACCGCATGGCTACTCGGCCGATTGAAGCTCAACCGCACGATTGGAGTTCAACCGCCCGAATGAAGTATGAGCCGCATGGAACACGTGCAATTGGGGTCCAATCGCATAGTGTTGATGCGACTGAAGGTCCAGTCGCCCCTGGACCAGATGCGAATGAGCTATGGGTATAAAAGGGGAGCAGCTCCATTCTCCTTCCCAACACTTGCATAATTCAGTCGGGAAGAGAGCAGGGAGCGACCGAGACCAAAGAAAGAAAAGAGGGAAAGTGCTGCCGAGTTCAAGATCGATCGAGAAGCTAGCCAAATCGAAGCTCATCAACTTCTACCTGTAATGTGAGTTCTAGGACCCCTCATTTACATGTTTTCTAACAATTTTGGGGCTGGAATCACATATAAACCCTATTTTTGAAATAGTGAAAGTTTGACCCATTTGGGTAAAATCTTGAGTAATGTGTTGATGGTATGAATTAGGACTAGAATATGCTTGTATGAGGTCCTAGTAGGAATCCCTGAGGCTTGGGAGGGTCGAATTGGGCTGAAAATGGGTTTATGGTGACTGTGGGGACGGGGGTTCGCGACTGCAGTGTATGAAGAACTCCAGTCGCTGCCCAGTTAGGGTTATGCGACTGAAGGGCCATTCGGCCGAATGAGTGTTAGTTGATGTCCAATCGCCCGACTGAGGCTCAGACGCCCGATTGAGCCTCAATCGCACGATAGGTGATGCGACTGAGGGTTTCGGTCACTTGAGTTCAATCGCAGAGTAGTTCAGTCGTACGGTTAAGAGTTAGTCGCATATAGCCCAGTCGCATAGTGTCTAGTCGTACGGGAAGGAGGTTCAATCGCACGTTTGAGTACCCATTCGCATGATAGCCCAGTCGCATGGCCCAGTCGCAGGGAGGACATGCGACTGGTATAAGTTCAGTCGCCCGAACAGGGCCGATGTGATGAATGTAGAAGTGTAAGTATGATGTATGTATGTTAGTATGATGTTGCCATGATAGATGGTGAATACTGACGATATGTAAGTATTTATGTTCCTTATGTATATGTGTCTTATCTTTTAATAACTTTACGTGAATGAATGAACGAATATAACGAATGTATTAAGAACGTAAAGTGAAAGATAATGAAAGAAGGAACATGATGAATGAATGCATGCATTAACGAACGAAAGTAAGAAAGGCTTGCAAGCAAATGAAGGAGGTGCACACCCCTGGCAGGTGTTAGCTCAACGGTGTGCGGGTTAGCTACCCCGAAGGATGCACATCGGGTCAATCATTGAGATTGATAATGAGGTGAGCAACTTCGTGTTGCAACAGACTCGGTTAGCAGGCAATCATAAGATTGTCACTGAGGTGAGCAGCCGCGCGCTGCAACAGACTCGGCTAACGTATGTTAGTAGTAAAGTGAAAGATAAGTGGTGCATGTACTTACCCCAGGTGACTGGATCAGCATTTGTGCACAACGTTCGTGGCTAACCGCCACAGGTCCAGCACCAGTAGTATGTATGATGAAAGGGGGTATTGTACATGTCACCGAACGGAATGAACGTTCGAACGAAAGTAATGAAAGTATGAATGAATGTAATGAATGTTCGAACATAAGTAATGAATGTATGAATGAAAGTAAAGTACGTACGAAAGTATGTAAAGTATGTATGTATGAAAGTAAACGAGAATGATGAAGTGTACACGAATGAAAGTAAGTAATGAATGATGAGATAATAATAATATTATCTACGTGTACGTATGATGTGTGAACACATGTATGGAAGAACAGTTAATGAGAATGAAAGTATGTTTTATTATAAAACTAGAACTCACTCAGCAACGCTGACTTTTATGTGTTTTCCAGTTCGCAGGTAGTGTTGCTGAGGATGGCACGAGGCGACTACTCAGCTCTTTTGGGATGGCATTCATCTTTTGATTATGCTGCCACATCATGTGTTGCGGGCCCGTAATGCACGCAACACATCATGTTGCATGCAAGTGCAAGATTTCTAGATAATCCGGATAAACAGGATTATTTAAGAAATCTTCTTTATGAAGAAAAATATATTTTTGAACTTAATATCTTCTATTAGAGGTCACTGTTTAGGACCATTTTGTACATAGAGAAGATGAAATCTTTTGTAATCAGGACAATGATGTAAAAGCTTTTATGATGAAATGAGAATGTATATTTTATAAATTCCGCTGCGTTATTTCATTATGTTTATATTGAATGTATGTTTTATGGGTGATGACGACCAACTGTGAGGTACCCGGGAACGGGGCCTTACACCGCTTTTCCGGCAACCATCCGACCGAGCTCCGGCCAACCCCAAAACCCCCTGAGATTCATGGAATTTAATCGAATTAAACCGTAATTTACCCAATCGCACCAGTTTCGAACCCTGTCCTATTGTTCATTCGAATTTAAGTGCGGTATTGATGGTGCTGGACATGAAACCGAAGAAACAATCAAACTAAAAATTGGTTTTTACCATTAAATCGAGTTAATAATGCAATTAAACATGCACTAACGTTCCTCTAATCATGTGGAACTCAATGTGATGAATTAGTGCCCTTGAAACAACTATTAATCCCGTTAAATGCGACCTGAAACCCTCGACATAAACACTCGTTAGACTCGGTTTTAGATGGGGATTAAAAGCCCCAAACTTTCGTTGATTAACATGTTCGTTTGAATGCTCAATTTAATCGTTTTTTATTCTAGGGTTCATGTGAATTGTGGTTTTCTTGAAACTGTGTTTTTAAACTTTAAATTCCTTCTTAAGGCATGACCACGGCCCTTGGTTTACTGGTTACACACACACCCCACACTTGAGGTCACGGGTTCGAACCCGGCTACCTCCAACCTTTTTTTAAAAGCCTTTTGGCCTTTAAATAAATACAGAAAATTCCTAAAAATTACAGAAATCATTTTTATAAATTTTGTTTATTTTTTAAATCATCAAAATTATTTTCTAAAAATTTTCTTTAAATTAAATATTTATAAAACAATATAACAAAGATTATTTTTAGTTATTTCTTATAAAATAAATTTTAAATAATGGTTTAAATTAATAAATTATTATGGATCCAAACGTTACTTTTAATTATAGTTTAATCTTGTTATTTTAAATAATTATAGAAATTACTTACACTTTATGTTTAATTTTATCCGTCATTATAAAAATTTTTTAATTACGTTAAAATCATCTAAATAATATAATACTTTTCATTAAACTAAAATATAAGTGATGTTATTATTAAATTTTACTTACAAATATTAAAAAACCCCAAATCTTTATTGAAACCCTAGTTCACATTTAATCATCAATCTTTTTATCAAACTTAAATCTTGTAATATATATACACATGATTAGGTAACTTGTGAAGGATTCCGTTGAAACATTGATTACTATCTCTATTAATCAAATATATACTTAATCATCAAGTGAGTTTTTCCATATCCCTTTTATTTATTTTTTACACTTTGGGGTAAAACATGTTAATCTTAGAATTATTGCACTTGTAAACTCGTTTGAAACTCGTAAACTCTTGGGCAATTCATCTTGTTTGCCATGGTTAGTTGAACTTTAGTAATTACCATGTTATGACTACTATATGTGCAATCATTAACTACTGCTAGCCTGGTGATGTCATAGATCTATGGGCCTGACAAGCCTACTTGGTTAATCCAAGTACACTTAGCTAATCGTTTAATCTTGTAATCTTATAATCTGTCAAGGTTTGATTGTTACATCTGTTCATACATCCTTAGTTACTTTATTAACTAATTTACGACATGAATTGCCATCTTTTATATATAATTATGTATGAAAACTATGAAAAACTCATCAACGTTATGTTGACCCCTTTATTTTTAACATTTTCAGGAAATGGTAATGCTTAGTTTGTTTTGAAAACTTATTGCATTCTAGAATTGGACCTAGATTAATAATCAATAGACACTTATTATTCTTATGTCAACTTTTTTATGTTTTATTATCTTTGGAAGACTTATGTTATTTCTACATTTGTGTTATGAACATTGATGCTTTATAATAATGACACTTTTAGTTGTCGTTGTGTGCCATGAACAATCTTAACTCTCACATCTCGACGTTTTCGTCGTTAATGTTGGGGTGTGACATAAATCTATACTATATAATAAAAGAGTAACTAGGATGCCACATGGCACTCTCATATTACTCCTTAAAAAAATTTCCCGCCAAAACTAAATATATTGTTTTAGTCAAGTTTTTTTATTTTAAGAAACTCAATTAATAGTAATAATACATTTGGTTTTAAATTTAATTTTTTATATTATCAACTTAATTGTGTAATCATATTGTTTTGAACTATACATATTTTTATAGCTAAGCAAAATTCAATTTAAAAAAAAACTAAATAGAAAAAGATATTTATAGATATATTTATTTATTTTAGATTAGTGTGATTTTAACATAACTGATTTTAATTTTAAATGGGTCAATTATATATTATATTATTTAAAAAATATTTGAATATTTATAATTTATAAATATAACTTTTTATTTTTAATTGTTATAGTAATACGTAACTTAATCATACGAAATATTATGAATTATGTTGTTTTCATATTTTCAACCCGTGTGTTACACGGGTTTTCTAAAACTAGTAAACTACCATATAACTATAAACTGAGTATAAATTAAGACTGATATTCGTGATGCAACAGGTAAAGTGGTAAACAATGTATCACTGTCAAGACAACATAATACCATAAACTTAATTTACGATATTAGACTTAAAACAACTTTTTATATATAAAATACAATAATAGATGAATTGTCAAGACAACAACTTTTTAATTGTTATAGGTAAAGTGGATATTTTTTAATGAAAGTTTTTGTTAAAAAAAAAAAAGAGGAATTACCAAAACCCACTATTGGATCTATTATCAATGCTTGATACCACTTTTAAAAGAGACTATATTTGGGCCACCACAAGAAAAAGATTGAAGAGAGGTTGATGGCCCAAAATTAAAACAAGACAAGGGTTTATTTGACGTGTGATTTAACTCACTTTCACTTTTTCTCTAGGCATTGTGTTGCATTGGATATGATGACATGAGATGAGACGTGCAAAGCTTTGTCAAATAAATAAACACACTTTCCCCTTTGTAATCATTATATATTTATATGGGTTCAAACCATAATTACAAAAATCATTGTAATCATAGATTTGTTTTAATTTTTATTATAGTTTTTAAGAACTACTCCTAATTAAACATTGGAGTTAATGTAATAGTAGATCTTTTATGTACGGGAATTCTGCACACACCACAGTTTCCTGTAAAAAACCAACTCAAACGGTCACGGTTAGGCCTCCCCGTGACCGTTCAATCAGGTGTGAGACCTAACTGTCACGGTGAGGCCTAACCGTGACAGTTAGATCTGGGGATCCGTTAACAATGATTGGGTATGTAATTAATGGAGAATTGATTGTGTGCAGTTAGGTTTTTGGGGGCTATATGTCACGGTTTGGTCAAACCGTGACATATTGCCTATATTTTTTATAGGCAATATGAAAAAAAAATAAAAAAATATAGGCAATATGTCACGGTTTGGCCAAACCGTGACATATTTTTTAATTAATGGGGAATTGATTGTGTGCAGTTAGGTTTTGGGGGCTATATGTCACGGTTTGGCCAAACCGTGACATATTGCCTATATTTTTTATATATTTTTTTCATATCACTTTGTTTTTATTTAATTTTATCACTCGCTTATCTAATCGTAACTCACAAGTTTGTGTTTTGTGTTTATTAATAATTTATCTTATTACAAGTATTTATTTATTATTAATGTGACGGTTTTGTGTTTAATTTGTTTACGAGTTTGTAAAAATCGGTTGTCATTATACAGACATATTGTATATATTTTCTAAATTTGAGTAATCACACTAGTTTTTTTCCCTTCCAATTGTATGCAAATAAAGTGATATTGGTGAACATGAGCAAGTGCGACAACTGGATAGGTGAATAATGGCTCTGGGGCTGTTCTCAGCGGGAACCATGTCTGGCTGCCAAATGAAGAAATAAGATGCATAATACAATTGAATGTTTCCGTAATTACGAGTCCATGGGCCGAAAAGTTAGCCAATGGGTATCGGGTGCGGGTTGAGTCGTGCCAAACCAATTTAAGCTATTACGAACAGAATCATAATAGCCAGGCAACTCGCGGTTCAAATTGCTCCGCCAATACCTCATGTTTCTATCCAACTCCGACAACATTTGACGCCTAACCCATTCCCATTCATTTTGCTTTTTCCCTAAAGCCACCGCGATAGCCCGAAAACCACAGTTACCATCAGGCCGCACATCTTTTATAGTCGAAACGTACCGGTGAATCCATTGGGGCAGCTGATCCTTAAACTTCATAACTTTTATCACGTCCTTTGGTTTCAATATTGAAGGAAACCCTAGGGCAGCTCCCGTAATCGGTACATTTGAAGCAGCCTTTCCCTGATTAGAACGGTCGTTGGGCATTTTAAATTGAGGGGTATATGAGCTATGCCTCGCCGGGTCAGGCATAGTTTGTTGTGAGGAAGTATAGGAGCTGTGTCTAGCAGCCTCATACTGTGATGTATTGGAGTCGGCTCTTCTTTGTTGCTCCTTAATATTTGGACGACCACGTCGGTCATGACGCACCTCAGGTTCTTTAAGTTTTGACTTGCTCTTAAACAAAGAGTCAAATACTTTCTTAAACAATTTTTTCTTTACTTGAGGGTTGGGAGACGACATAACCTTTTGTTTCAAGTCATCAAATTTCACATCGTAGTCGGGTTCAGGCCGCGCGACGTACGCTGGCTCGAAATCAAGCTTCCTCCAGTATGGATCTACCGCATCGAGTGGAATACTTGTGACTGGATTTAAAAGTTAAATTATTAGTGAAAAATATGCAATCGTGTGACAACAGTAAAAAATGTATTAAGAAAAATATAACCGTCTCGGATGTGTATCTCCAAAAGACAAGCACATGGCAAGCCCATGGACGTGAACAACTGGTGTCCACATGAACCCCCAGACTCCTGAATCATTTCCATTTTCGTCAACTCTGATTCAAGGAGGCTAAGGCAAAAAATGGATACTTTATAATGCAACTTTAAGAACAATGACAGTCGATGGTCTTTTTTAATTTTCACACGGGACACCTCGAATGTTTTACAAATTTCAATCTCCTGGCCGCGCACGAGGTCACAAACATATCTGACAAATGTGTGCAACGTATTATTGGTCCCTGTGAGGTAACTCTTGAAGTTGGCATGTTGGCCCTCAACCCTATTAGTTGTAAACTCACCAAAGTTAAGGCGGTCGTACATCCAACAAGTAATAATTTTCTTTGTACGGCACCAACCAATTATTCCAAATATATTCCCATACCTCTGAAAGAAATAACAAAATTTATAAAATGAACAAATAAATTATTAGAGTAAAAATAACTATGAAATTCTTACCACGTTTACCATCTTCAGTTAACTTTTCTTCCATCTTCCTGCAATTGTTATCGTGCAATGCCTCTGTGGGAGACAAACACAAGGTCTTCCACCAGTATGGAAAATCCTTCCACATGCCGGTTTTGAATATCATATTCCACCGTCTTTTGATATTCTCCCTAACGTGCCACCTGCATAGGTTTTTAGTAGCACTCGGGAACACGGTGTCACACGCGCTCATCAGGGCCAGGTCCCTGTCTGTGACAATAACGCGGGGCTCCACACACCCATCGAGCATATCTCTGATCCGCTCCAGTACCCATGTGAAGTTGTCCTGCCGTTCCCTCGATATAAATGCATGCGCAATACAAAACGACTTCGACGTCGACGTAACGCCAATAACCTGAACAAACGGAATGTTGTACATGTTGGTCTTGTACGTCGTGTCTATCAACATCACGTGCGGGAATGCGCGCCACATTTTATACGAAGTAGGATGACAAAAGAAAACATCTTCCACGACCTTAGTAGTTGCATTCGTTCGTGTTTCATACACGAACTCTTTAGATTGTAGCAGGTTTTTAAGTTCCTGCATTGGTGTCATGCCTTTTCTCCCCTCAGCCCTAAACTTCAACGTCAGATTGTATATGTCTTGAACAACACAGACGCTGTGGGGAAAGTGCTCCCTTACGGCTGAATGGATATGTCGTGGCCACACGTGCTGACTGTGTAACTTCTCGACAAGATCAATTTCTTCGGCAGTCATCTTCCTAAGATGCGCGTGGCCCTCCTCGTACACAACAGGATCGTGGTTATGCGTCTCGTTTCTCACCTCTAACATCCAACTGTCACTCTTTCCTACGTACTTCCCTACGAGTTTAAAGAGACATCCCTTCTTTATGCTCCAAGTACGTCTACTTGTGCCAGTGAATTTAGGTTCACCACTATGATTGCATAATAGTTCCACATCCTTTTTTTATGACCGACCCATCACAATGACGCACCCATGCTCGCGTCCTCTCATTTTAGCCCAGCTCTCCAATTCCTCACGAGAATCAAAATACCGAAAAAATGATAAAGCTAGACATAAAAAATAATATATAAAACAAATAAAAAATAAAATAAACAAAAGAATAAAAACTCTTCGTACTTTATCGGTTTTATAAGAAACCGTAGCCTTTCGAATCCGATCCTCATCCTCATCCTCATCATGCTCCGCGGTGTCCCCATGGTTTTCTTTGAGGTGAACCGAACCGTCACTCTCATCTATGTCATTCCCATTAAAAGTATCCGACACATGTGTAATTTCTAGTTCTGACTGGTACGAGGGATGTCCGTAATCCAGCTCTGTTTGTGAGTGGTACGTGTTCGGGGCATGCCCGTAAGAATTGCAAGGGGGATATCTGTACCCTTCACCGTAACCTGTCTGTCCAAATAAAGAGTTGTACGCCTCTTGAGCAAATGTGTTCGACGGGTTGGTTTCCTCCTCCCCCCACGGAGGGTGACTCCCGTATACGTAATATTCCTAAAAAAGAAATGGTTAGATATTTCAAATAATAAGTTATAATAAAACATATACTAGTTCAACCTGGTTCGAATCTTCGTACCCTAGAGGTCACGGTTAGGCCAAACCGTGACGGTTTGGTGACCGCTTTTCAACTTTATTTGGTCATTTTGTCGTTTTGTTGTCACGAGGTCACGGGTAGTACCACCTCAAACCGTGACAGCAAGGCCTTGCGGTCACGGTTAGGGGCCAAAATGTGACCGCAAGCCCTAACCGTGACCGTTTGAACCGGCCTACCACCAAAAACCCCAGCGGTGTCCCCAGGACCACCCTTTATGTAGCGTGTAAAAATAGATTTGAAGTTATACGTATGCATGGTGTATTTAATTTCACATCATTTTATATCATCGGATAAGTATATTGTTTTAAATCTGAAATGTTATTTATGTTGCTCGCTTAAAAGCTTGTTAACGTGAACACTTTTGATGAATATTAAACGTCTATTTCATTCATTCGTTTAACGATTTTGTCTTAATATAACTCAGATTATCACAATTTTATTTATAGCAGAATGGTCTTATTCGGGATGTTAAAAGGGTGATTCTACGACACTGAAACCATTAGATAGCATTTTTCTTTGAATCGGAAAGGATTGAAAAATTAAACATGTAAATATGTATTGTTAAAAAGCGGATTAAAGCAAGTACAAAGTGGAAAAACTAACAAACTAAATTAACAAAGAACATGTATAATCTTATAACGCATGATTCCTGATACTGAAAAAGATAGATGTGATTTGAAATGAATGATCAACTCACATTTTCAATCAAGGGAAAGAGTTATCCGAGAAGATGAGCATCTCCAAAGGTTGCAATAGTATCTTGTGACTTGTGGTGCAGGGTAGAATTGCAGTAAAATGTTAAGTGAATTGTGTACTTTGGTCAAACTTTGGGTTATAACTATAAGTTAACTACTTGTTTCTTTCAAAGACTTGTAATGAAAATTTTGTATTTCAATTGTAAATAAATCATATCTTTCCTACGGAGTCCAAGAGAAAGTGTGAAAACCAGAGATTTACTCGTTTGGTTGGTCAGTTATGGATGAAGTTTGTGAGTCAAACTGTTAACTATGGTTTTAAAGAACGTGAAATATAACCGATTTTGTTTTGCTTGGTCAGGTGACTGACAAAACTGTAAAAAGTTAAAGAGTATCGATCTGAAAGTTTTAGATTGTAACTATAAACTAACTACTTATTTCATATAAACACTTGTAACAGAACTTTGAGGGCACGTTTATTTGTAAAATTCAATATTTGAGTTCCATTTCTTGATGTGTTTGGTTCATAAAATTTATTGGAATTAGAAATTTAATTTTATTCTTGATGTGTTTTGTTGACAAATTTGTTAGAAAAAAGAAATTAGAATTAACCTCTTAAAATCATTTAAGTAAATAAGTTCAACAATCCTTTCAAATTGTGAATAATTCAATGGCATATCTGAGCACTTATCATCATCACATTGCCATCAATGACAAACAGTAGGTGGTGGCAACTGGTAGGTGGCGGTGATCGGTAGGTGGTGACGGGCTGGCGACGACAACAACTCGGATGGTGAGGGTGATAAATATCAATTCATATAAATTCTAAATTATTTTCTCAAATTTAAATTCCAAGTACAATTCTTTCAAATTTTAATTCCTTTAATGAATCTTAATTCATTAAAAAAGAGTCTTAAACCAAACGCATGCTTAAATTCCATTTCATTACAAATAATTTTTATTTCTACTACCTAGATTAAAAACATTCTGAAAACTCGTGATTTACACAGCTCAGATAGTTAGTTCTGGACGTAATTTAAACGCCGAAGTGTTTATATGGTTCCTACAAACATAATACCAACTCGAATGCATTGGCTTGGTCGACCTGGCCGGTCGCACCATACAAAATGGTTTAGTTAAGCTAGTTTGAAGGTGAGACCATCAATTTTTGTATGCCAACTTTATAAGGGGGAAATGGGACGCCATAAGTTTATGAACTTGGATTTAACCCCTTACAAAATTTTGAAAACTTCTACTATGATCACAATAAAAGAAACCAATAACTATCCTTCACAACTTAGCATAAACCTAATATGATGGTTGGTGCTTATAGCAAAACACATTTAAGTGGATTTTGGGAAGTCTAGTTTAGTAATTCCAAACATTCTCAGACCGGTTAAACACAGTGTTTGCATGTTTCATCAGTTTCGAGTAGTAAAATTTAAAAGAATAATAATAACAATGAGAAATGACCAAGTATGAAAGACTAGTAAAAAAGGAGACAATGGAATTGGAAAGAAAAAAATGAAATTGTACAAGTCCATGTTTGGTGTAGCATGCAATGGGACTAAGAGACATAAAGTGAAAAAGAACCACTCAAACCTTTGTTTTTTTTGGCTTTAGGCCTTGTTTCATGTTACTCAAAACATGTCTTTGAATCTCTGAAAAAGATTTACTTTGAATTACAACAAAAGTTGCAAAATCATTCCAAAAAGGCCATTTCAATCCAAGAGAATTGGAAACATAAATGTGAAACTTTATTTCAAATAATTAATCTCAATGATTTCTTTTAATTAAGCTTACTGTTTCTTAATCTAACCTATATATGAAATGAGTGTAAGTTATTTGAAGAGTCCAGAACAAATTATACATGCTTGAGCTAATTAACATCACGTCACACAATTGTAAAAGCACATATGAATGTCTCTTAATTTTCATAGAGCATCAAGACCAAAGCCTCATAAACACTCGGAATATACATCTTCCAAACCAAAATGAGTACATGTTTTATAACCTAGTTATCTCGTACCTTTTCCTGTTTTGTTTGTTCATACGCGTGGTAATTACTCAATTAAACAACAAACTTCACCTAACTCAAAACGTGTAAGTCGTTCTAAGCAATTATTCTACTAAAACCAAACAATGCAACATAAAAAATGTTTTTAGAAGTCGATATTTCCATTTTACCTCGTGTGTCTTATCTTTATCTTATTTGTGTTATAGAGCTATACCGTAAAATATGATAATATCATATATCAGGGGTGGAACAAAGAAGGGTCAAGAGAGTCCAATCTGTTTGAGGATTTCTTAAGAAAGACATGACAATAACTCTTAGTACGTTGTAGTCGTTAGAATAGATAATCTTACGATAACCCTCCGACTGAAAAGCTTTAGTTCCGTCACACAAACAAGTATATCATATAAGATTCGAAATTGTTTTATGGGTAGGAAAGGAATTCTGTGTAGGTTCGCATTCGGTCAATACATATGTGGAAAGAATCCACATGCTTGTAAGCTTTGCCTGTCTGTAAACTGACCGATGTTCTAAAGATTCCTTTGTGTGTTTATTTGTTATTTAAATTATGAAATAAAGTGAGTATTTATTTGTTTATGTCTTTTTTAATTAGTTAGTTGATTTAAAAATGTCTATGGGCAAATATTCTTTGATCTTCTTTAGCAAACCCCGATAAAGGTCACAACCACAGATTAAACAAATTATCCACTCCCCATATACAGTCCATAAACAGCCTTTTTTCTGTTGCCTATAATAGAATAATTACTCCTTTTAAATTAAATAATTATTGCATTATCATAACCATTTAAATAGTGTGTACGAATCATATAAAAATGTACTTTTAAGGTATCATTTTAATTAATGATATGTAATTGAATTAGTAATTTCTAAATCAGTATATTTGATTTCTCGTGAATGAATAGTTATTTATGTGAAATTATTAAAAAGAAATTGATGGTTATATTCTTTTACACAACATGTATTGTTTACACCACGTAGATTAAGGAATAAAGGATCTAAGTTGTGATTTCACGTTGTACTTCTTGTGTTTTGTTTGATTTGTTTTGTGGGAAAACTACAAAAATGAGCTAAAATGTACTTATGATTGTGATTTATATTTTAAAATATGACTTGTCATAAAATTTTCAATATATGTCGTTACAAAATTTTCAATAAATTTCATTGTGGTATAAATCTAAAAGCAGTTTAGTGTGTGTGACTTTGTTGTTAAAAAAAGATGTTTACTAATATTTGCGGAACATGTTTGTGTGTGTAACAAATGAGATTTCAACCAATCGTACCTTATAATATATTACTATATGTTTTGTGTGTTCTCGTGTTTTTTTTCGTGCGTTTCATGGTTCAAATGTTCTTATAGACATGTTTTGTATGTAAACACAAATTTATATAATACACAAAGTAATTTTATAATCTTTTCTTTTGTATCATAGTTTATATCTTTTACATCCTTATTGAACATAAAACTCTTTAGTCGAACTTCAACTTGAAATAATTTTTTTGGGTAACAAATATTCGTTACATTAACTGACAACACATGCTCGCATCTATACTAAACATTTCGTATAATGTATGCTCGCGTACAAACACATGAAATGTATGTGGCAAAGTGATATATTGTGTCAAAAGTCTCATTTTTAAGTTCCAAAACATAATCACAAATCTACCTTGATTCCTTAGTTATCCCTTCTTTAGATCTTGTCTAATAGGCCGCTTGAGGGAAGATTGGTTGGTTTGTTGTACTTTTATGTTATATTTTTAGTAAAAAACTGTGTTTTTCGATCCAAGAAATACAACTAACTCGTTAACTCAAAGAAAATATAATCTATAATTGAAAATGTAATAGTATTTAAATAATAAATTTACTCTACTATTAAACTATATTATAAAAAACTTCTTGTCGTGTTTTTATTTCGAAGAGTCCAGGCCTCTTACTAGACTACAACTCAAGGGGCTTGAAATGAAATTTTTTTATTAAGATAATTTTATATCCAAAATTAATATAAAAATAATAATAGATTACATTTTCCAGAAAATTTTGTTTTAGATTTTCGAAATTAGTCATCCACCTAATAATCTGCGCCATAGTTTACTTACTTTGATGCATATGTTGTTAATCAGAATGCACTTGATTAATCTTTACCCTACTTTATTTTAGTATGTTTTAAAGTGAAATATTTTCCTTTTTTCACAAAGTTTTGATGTTTAATATTAACAACTATTGTGTTACTTTCCGTAAAAAAAGTATATGTAACACATAAAATTTAAATTAAAAAATAATCCAGATTCCCTTTGTTAGTTTGTTATACTTAAGAATAATACGTGTATATACCAAGTAAAAGCTAGATTCTATTTTTCATGTCTTTTAACTTCTTTAATCTCTTTAATGTAAGCTACATTTTATACCTAATCTTACTTCGTTGTATCCTGTAAACTTTTAGAGTTGATTAACATCTATGTATATATAATGTTTAGCTATATGGACTAAATATTTTTATTTCATTCGATGACAACTTGAATAACTGATAAATTTATTGTTTTGTAAACTAGAGGTCATGAGTTTAAGATGTGGAAATCAGGGTACACTCCTGCATAAATTAAATGATGGTAAGATTATGTACGTAAATCGGGTTGTGAAACCATCTGATCACTCCTTCCCGGATCCTACTTAAAACGAGAGATAAATCAACAACCAAGTACACTTTTTTTTGTTTTATTTTTCATTTTATCGCATATATATATAAATCATTTTTAAAACTCACACTCTAGCTAAGTGATAGTCATGCTTTCCATCTGAAAAATCAAAAGTATTTTATTGATGAAAAAAGCCATGTTTTTACATGAAAAATAGGACTACAAGACACGAATATCGGCATGTCGTATGAATAAAAAAAATAAACTAATACCAAATACCAAAAGTTTACATAACTTATCTACACACATAT
This sequence comes from Flaveria linearis, assembly GCA_024085815.1. Taxonomy (NCBI): domain Eukaryota; kingdom Viridiplantae; phylum Streptophyta; class Magnoliopsida; order Asterales; family Asteraceae; genus Flaveria; species Flaveria linearis. Next base: position 51,799,661 of record CM044016.1, read on the forward strand.
ATAAATACATATATATGGAGAAGATGAGCACACGACGGATTAGATCTTTTAGTCATGATTTCAAACCACAATCATCATGACCACCTCTCTTCTCCCTGTTCCTCCGTCACCATCACCACCCACGACCATTATCACCACCATAATCATTACCCCTTCAACCCCACTTTCATCATCATCCACCAACCAAAATATAAGCACAAGAAACCATATGATCAACTTCAAACTCTTGAAGATGATAATATTGTGCAAGAAACCCTAATTGGTGTTCTTACTCTACATTAATGATCATGTTTCTTTTGATCTTTATGGGGAATTAAGCCGATCGGTCCGATACGTGTTTGCTAGATCAAGCATCAAGATTCAAGCTTTGAAGTTGTTCAAGATTTTCAAGAAGCATTTCATTCATGGTTTTTAGGGTTTTGTTGATGTTCTAGGGTTTGATTTTAGGGTTTTTGTTATATGGGTGTTGTTCTTTGTTGTTAATTTCTTCATTATAAATGCTAAAGTTGTTTCTGTTTTGGTTCTTGATCTTGGGTTTTAAGTGTTTTTAATGAAGGAATTAAGAATGATAAGATGAAAAAGATGTGTGTGAGTGTGTTGTTATGTATGTCAAGAGCAAGAACATGTTGATAATAATTGTTAATTAAGAGGTTTTGTATACATCTATTAAGGTTAAAGTGTAGTTTAATGCTTGCTGGTTTTTTTGTCATGAATGTTTTTTAGTGTTCTTGGATCTGCAATTTATGAATATGTTTCATTTCTCTTTCTTGTGTTGTATGTTCTTTGGATCGTCATGTTAATTTGTGGTCGGTGAAGTGTTAATTGGACTTGATGAATTTTCTATTAATAGGATATTTGTTATTATTTTTGCTTGTATTTGACCCGTAATTTTCATATGTAGAGTAATTAAAACATACGTAAAAGAAATTTCCGTGGTCGGCTTAGGGGCTGTTTGATATCAGCTTACCCACTAGCTCCGGTCAGAGCTGACTGCTGACTGGGTAAGTAATCGTTTGATTTTCATTTCTTATCTTCCGACCAAGTCCTTTGCTTCTGACCCATCCTTTCCCTTGCTTTTGACCGGGTCCGGCTTTTCCTTGCTGGTAACCGAGTCCTTCACTGTTGCAGGTTTCAAACAGGGCCTTAGTTCAAGTCGGAGAATTTTCTATTAATAGAATATGCGTTAATTATTTTTTCTTGTAATTTAACACCTTAATTGTTATACTTACAGTAATTAAAAGCATATGTAAAAAGAAGTTCTATTGTGGTCCCTAATTAGATAAGTCAGGTTCGGTATTTTTATTTGTATGAAATCGCAAGAAATATTGATATTGTTATGCTATATATGGGTGATCGAGTGAGTGTGGCGATAAATGCAGTCGGGGTGTTTTTACCTTCACAGTCACTAAGACCATGTAATGATGTTTACGCGAACATAACGATTAACTAAAACAGAGATAAAAAATTGTAGTGTTGGGGCTGATGAAAATAATAAAAATAAAAAGATAAAAATAAAAACAAAAACAAAAACAAAAACAAAAAGGCACCCCCTTTGCCTCAACCAATCTCATGAAGACGTCCTCACACCCTCACTCGATCACAGGCCAAGGGGACGGTGTTCCCTCTCGTGGTGGCGCCACGCATGGGCCATATAACACACTGCCTAAGAGATCGAACTTACCATGTATGAATATTGTTCTTTGTTTTCTCAAGATTGATTATTGAAATGTGTTTTACATTTCTTGTTGATTTGAGTATTTGACCTATATGCTCTTGCTTTATATATAATTATTTGATCTTATGTCATAAACCATAGAGTAAATTACCATTTGCATCCCTAACGTTTTTAACCACTTGTATCCCTACAGTTTCAAAGTCTCGATTTGTCCCCTAATGTTTCATTTTTATCTCCATTTGAATTCAAATGACTAACTCCGTTAAATTGTTCAGTTAACTTTTTCTAAAATGACAAAACTACCCTTAACTCACATACACCCACTCCCCCCCCCCCCCCCCACACTCCCTCCCTCCTTCCCTCCCCCACCACTCCTTTCATCTTCTTCACCATCAACACCTACAACTGATTCAGTCACCATCATCTCCAAATGCACAATTTTTCCAGACAAAACCTCCATTATCAAACCCTTAAAGCTCTCTGTTTCAGATCTCCCTATGCTCTCATGCCAATACATCCAAAAGGGTGTTTTACTCTCGCAAGTGCTTTCTTCGAGTTATCAAGCAACATCAACACAGAATCCCCTTCAAACGATGTCGCAGCAGACCCATCGGTCGAACCACTTCGCCGGTGACGATACCCACCGTCGCCGGTCTTCCCCGCCTCCACGGCGGAGCTCATCCCCAACTCATCAAAGAAATTAGACCCCACAGAGAGACTCCTGAGATGGGTCCCATACCCCACCGTCTTTCTCGCCGTCGGCTTACCGCCGAGGAATCTTTCTCCTGAGATGAATCTCCAGTGGGTGCAGGGGCGTCGGAGGAGAGTGACTAGAGGTCAATTCCGGCGAAATTGAAGTCCGCAACGACGTCGTCGAGGAGAATATCTTCGTCGCGGAAGGGGGAGAAGGTCTCCGATTGGGTCCGACGGTGGTGGCCTCCTCGAGTGGGCATTTCGGGCATCTAATCGATGTCGTTCCGGCGATCACCGTGGTAGTGGGAGGTGGGAATTGGTTTTCCGGCAAACTTTGGGTCCATCATACGGTGGAGGATGAGCCGGAGGCCGTGGGAGCTGGTGGTGATTTCGCTGGAGGGTGGCGGTTTTGGGTGTTACGGTTTACCGATTGGGGGGGTAATTATTATTAGGTTGTGGTGGTGGTGATGGGTTGTCATGGTGATGACCGGGTGGTTTCGTCATTTTAATAATAATTTTAACAGAAACATTAACAGTGTTACTCATTTGAACTCAAATGGAGATAAAAATGAAACGTATAGACTCAAATAAAGATAACATGAAACGTCTGGGGCCAGATGACAATTTTGAAACCATAGGGATGCAAATGGTTAAAATGAACAAACGTTAGGATGCAAATGATAATTTACTCTAAACCATATATATGAAACATGATTAATTAATTAGCAACAGATACAAGTATATATAAATAAACCATTAAATTTCAAAACAAAAATAGTGGATTCCTCTAAAAGTTCGCAATTCAGGTACGTTAATTAAATTAGTTTCTAACTATCACATCTAAAGTGAAATGGATTCTGGTAGATCTAGTGAAGGATATAGAGATATATGATAGCACAACTTTATAGTCAAGGGAGGTTCATAAACCTCCGCTTCGGACGCTACCCTTTGCCTGCCACGTAGACCAATTGTTTTTTATTACTCTCTCATGGACTTTTTTCTGTTTCTCTCTCCTCTATTATAAAACCTATAAATGTTTCTCACACGCCATCCATTGCCGGCCATAGACATTAGCTTCTCTCTCCCGCCCTCTTGATCTCCTAGAATCAGTGAATCAAATTAAATTACTGTAGTAGAATCGACGATTAAGTAGAATCGATGGTGACCGGAAGTCAAAATACCTAGTGGTAGCAATTTAAGGAGGGTACAAAAGTTCATAATATATTCAAAAAGTTTTAACAAATTAAATTAAAAGAATAGTTGATGTGGCAAATCTTGCTAGAATGGTAGTGTTTATGATCAATTAAGGCTTCCACCAACTTTCCATAGTGACCTTGTAATGGAAATAGAGTACAACTTATTAATAAAATCACATGGAAAATTATATGATTAAAATTGGATTTAAGAGTAAAAACATTGTTTTGCAAAAAAAAATAATTGATTCAAGGTTTAACTCAAGTTTACAACCTGTCTACAAATCGCATATAGATTCAAAGAAATGCTTTAAACCGGTTTAATTGTTTTTATACGGAAAATATAACAAAGAGTAAATCTCGGTTTTGGTCCCTGTGTTTTGCAAATTGACTCCACTTGAGTACCAACGTTTATTTTGTCTCCATTTGAGTACCAAATTTTAAAAAAGTTGTCTGTTTCAGTCCTTTTGACTAACGGTGTTAACATTTTCTGTTAGATTTTTTTAAAAAGACCAAAATACCCCTAAGGGTTATAAAAATATCACCATCTCCACCACACACCACATACCACCAGCACCACCACACACCACCAGCACCACCACACACCACCAGCACCACCACACACCACCGCCACCACACACCACCGCCTCCACACACCACCGCCACCACACACCACCGCGTATGGCAGTGGCGGTGGAGGTTGTTGCTGCCCTGCCTCTGTTTCTCTATCTTCTTCACCTCATCTTCTTCATCATCCTCTTCAACATCACCACCTCTCACAATCTTCATCTCTCCACTCGTAGAGCCCGAAGCAGCTGTCGCACTTGGGGCTTTAAGAGCAGCGAATCGAGCAAACAGATCATCGACATCTTCATGGGCAGAAGTGGGTTTCGATTTAGGGTTGTGTTTGGATCTGAGAGCTTGAAATCGACGGTCGAGATCTGCATCGATTGCGTTGGAGTGTGAGGGTTCAGGGGCGAAATTGAATGAGGATTTGGGTTTTGATTTGATGTGGGAATTGAGGGATAGTTTGAGGAGGAGGTCATCTTGTGTTAGTTTTAAAAGCTCTTCGACTTCATCAATGGTGTCGGGCTCCGGTTGCTTCTTTTTTCCGCCGCGTATGTGTGACCACCTCTGTTTCTCTATCTCTACGATCCCCTTTTAGGGTTTTCAGATCTACCTTTGTGTAGGTGTTTTGTGTTTTGGCTATTGATTGTGGCTGCCCTCGTATCAGCAATTGAGTCCGAATCAAGCGACGGAGATAAAAAGCTCGAATCTTGAGAATTCCCCAATTGATTATCAACAATTCTATCATCTGGGTGTTGCTCAAATCGATCCAATTGATCAGGGTTCTGCTCAAAATTCGCAGAAGAAGTGGAATTAGGGTTCGTTGTTGCAATGGGCTTCCATGGCGGAAGCTCTGCGAGCTTATCAATGGCGGTTTTAGCTTTCTTAATCAGCCAATCGACAGCTTTTCCATGGTGGTGTGTGGTGGCGGTGGTGTGTGGTGGTGGTGGTGGTATGTGGTGTGTGGTGGAGATGGTGATATTTTTATAGCCCTTAGGGGTATTTTGCTCTTTTTTAAAAAAATTTAACAAAAAATGTCACACCCTCAAATTTCCACAAACGGGGTATTACCGTTAGGCGTGTGACTTCCAGGATCTCAGCCACTAGTTACACCAAACGACACGTTAATTGTAAAACATAATTCATTTTTGAAGTTTAATATTACCAAAGACCAAGTTTTTAAATGTAAACATAACAGAAGTTGCGGAAGCATAGTAAATCTTAATTGTTTAAATGGCGCAACACGCGCAAACCGAATAAATGAAAATTACTGAAAAATATTAAATAAGCCACGTGAGATGATAAATGCATGAGTGAATGCTCCTAATCGTGCGCGTCTTGTGAACCTGAAAGAAACATGCTAAAGTGTCAACACAAGGTTGGTGAGTTCACAGGTTTTTCAGAAAACAGTATGTATCAGTAATGAAATCCCCGGATTATGTAATCCGTCAAGTATGTATTTTGATAAACAGAACATAAAGTAAACCGATACAGTAAACAAAGTAATATCAGTAGGTAGCTAATCTACTAAACCAGTTACTCAGTGTATGAAGTTCGAACCGAAGCTGACAATCGAAACTGAACGCCTCGGCTGTGAATACCAGGTCACAGCAACAGAACTTAGGTCAATTATACACCCGTTTGACGAACGTTGTGCTAGCGCGACTAGCCCGGGTGGGGTTTGTCAAACCCAGTAGATCTACTCAGAATTGCCTCGCTATACTACATACATTAACGGTTCGAGAGTGAGGACTTTAGTGGTATCACACTAGTAAACCGGTGATATTACAATAATACTGATCAACGAAAATGAAATTGTTTCCACGTTTCTACTTGCGTAGTAACGGACTGAATGAAATTGTTTCCACGTTTCTACTTGCGTAGTAACGGACCGAATGAAATTGTTTCCACGTTTCTACTTGCGTAGTAACGGACCGAATGAAAAGTATACGAACATAGTATCATGTATATACAGTATCACAACAATTCAATATAATGTAACGTTTATGAAAACAGCATGTTTCTCTCCCCCAAAAATAGTATAAAGTAAAAGTGGGGCTGTAAACTCACCTTGGATCGATGTAACGTATACGAACAAGAGCTTCAAAGAATTGGGTAATGCACGATCAAACACGTTCAATACCTATTATTGTTTGTAATGGAGTCTTTAATATAATACGAATATATTTGGTAAGGTTTAGGTCGATTTGTTTTAACACGTGGCACACACACAATTAGATGTATATATATGTTACAATATTTTTATAGATTTGTATTAATAAATAATTATCAATAAGCATTAAGTTTTACCAAATAATTATTTACATTTTGATTTCACTAAAAGGGTTTCATATATGTATTTAAATATTTTTAGAATTAAATATAAAAATGATATGGTTTAATTATATAATTTATAATTATCCAAGAATATTTACAAATAACGATAATCACATTTATAGTATTTTGATTAATAATAAGGTATTAATATATTTTACAAGAAATAACCCACAATTTCATTTGTAAATAATTTGTGAATTTATAAAATATATTAATCTATATTTAAATATAATGTTTATTTTATAGAAATAATTATTTATAATGTTTATAAATAATTTATGTATAATTTCTATGATTTTTATGATTATTGCATAGTTATACACGATTTAGATTTTATTTTACAAAAATAAGTATTTGTAATACTTTTAAATAATATTTTATAAAATTTTATTAAAGTTTCTAAATAAAATAAATTTACAGGAAAATATTTTGTAAGATTTAAAATAAGAGAAACTTATAAAATTTATTTTTATAATTTTTAGGAATTTTCTCATATTTTTAAAGTATTTTAAAAAGCCTTAAAAAAATAAAACAAATAAAAGGAGGTTGCCCGGGTCGAACCCGGGACCTCATACCCGCGCGCACATAGCCCCAACCAGTGAACCAAGGCTCTAAGCCGCGGTATTCTCTAGTTCCAATTACTTTTAAACGAACCCGAAAGCCCTCTCCCCCAAATCAAGAACCCTAAATCGATCAAGGATCAAATTGAAGCACTAATCGCTACTTTTAATGCAATTAATCATAGGGCTTTCGATCCCTATGAGAAACCAAGCATGTAGATGTATTTAATTACCTGTTTTGAAGTTGAAAGGACGATGAACACTCGGTGAGCAGTACGAACCGTGGTTTGAATCCAATTCGTGTGCAAACGTTTATGTAAATCAAATTAACTTCGTGTGAAGATTCGTGTGATGCTTTAGTTTCAAAGCCCTCTGTCAATTTGGTTGTAAATAACTCGGACGTTGGGTTTCGATAAGGTTGCAGGTCGTGTTTAATGAGGATGATCAAATGTGGTTTCTGTGTTTGTTTTAGCTGAAATTGAACTCGTTGGATGGTTTTAAATACACAGAAGATTGTTAGTGCGAGTTTTCTTTCGATTATTATTTAGATTTAGTGCCCGAATAAGTGAGTGGGTCGGCCGAACTTTCGGTCGAGTGGAAATCGCACTACTCGGCTTTATTTTGTTAAATTTGTTCGTGGGTTAGGTTCGTATTATCCACTAGAAGATGTCGGGACGATTAATTTGAGTTAAAAACGAGTAATGTGGACGTTTGGGGGTCGCCGGAGCCGCGCCGGAGCTTCGCCGGCCGGCGACCGGGAAAACGGGGGATGGGGGTTGGGTTTTCAGAATTTACAGAATGGTCCCTGTACTTTCAAAACTTATCATTTCATGTGTTAACCATTTAAAACAAGTTTCCACATTTACAAAACTACCCCCTGGACTTATTAAATTAAGTTTAATAATTTTTATAAATATTATTATTATTGTTGTTTTCATTATTTTTATTATTATTATTATTATTATTATTGTTAATCTTACTAAATAATAAAATGAATTAATTCGCGATAGTACTAACCGGAAGGAAAAAAAAAAAAAAAAAATTCGGTTGTCACAAAAAATGTTAACACCGTTAGTCAAAAGGACTGAAACAGACAACTTTTTTAAAATTTGGTACTCAAACAGACAACTTTTTTAAAATTTGGTACTCAAATGGAGACAAAATAAACGTTGGTACTCAAGTGGAGTCAATTTGCAAAACACAGGGACCAAAACCGAGATTTACTCTATAACAAAAGTTGCTTGTTTTTTTTTAAGGAAAGTAGGACGTGGATAAACTTAAATGGGTTGGAATTAGAGTATCTTTCTGGTTCGGCTTTAGAATTTCATAAATGTTCTTATAAGTTCATATATAATTATTAATGGGTCCTTTTAAATAGACACTCCATTATTTTAAATCAACACCCCAAAATTTCTATACGGGTCGTATAGCTCCATACACGTCGTATAGGGGGGTCGTATAGCCCTATACAGGGCGTATAACCCCTCTGACAGCCCCCTGAATTTTTCCTCGTAGTCAGTGTCGAAATTAGCTATACGCGTCGTATAGCCCTATATGTGTCGTATAGGGGGGTCGTATAGGGCTATATGGGGCGTATAGCTCTCTGACACCCCCCCTGAATTTTCCTCGTTTTCAGTGCATTCGACCCTATACGCCGCGTATGGACCCATACGCGGCGTATAGGGGTGTCGATTTAAAAAAGTGGGTGTCTATTTATTAGGACCCTTATTAATTTAATAGTTATTTAATGAATTTAATAAAATAATTTGAAGTTTTGACTCGTGAATACGCTTATCGATATACTTTCCTTTTAGTTATATTTTAGAACTTTACGTATTTGAATTCTTCTATACAAAATACAATCCAAGTAAATTCATTTACAAATAATTAAACCATTTTACACTTGCATGTAACTATAGGATAGAATTGTATTTCAATATTATGTAGTGTTAACCTTTTTATAGGCTAAAAACTTATTGGTTAATAATAATTCACACCGTAAACTTGATTACGATACTTAATTTTAACTTTTATTTTAATTATCAAAAGACATTAATCTCATTCGCATAATCATAACAGAATTACATTTTATTTGTATTTGATTTCACATGCAAGGATATTGATTGGGAGTGAAAACATATCTTCCTTGTAATTGAAATCAAATGAAAATCAATGATGATCATGAGAGTTGGATTACTATGACAACAAAAATAAAAGTTATGAGTGTTATTAGTCAAATTTATCAGTGTAGACTATTATTAATCGTGGTTTATAGTTTGCATTATTATGATTCACTTTACTTAAGTGAAAAAGATAGTATCACTAACGATTATTCAAGCTACATATATGTTACATTCATGTAAATAACATAGCAAATTTACGTGGTAATCTTCTTGTCGGTTTCTTAGAAGAAAATGATAACGCTAGATCCACAACATGAAATCCCTCATCCAAACTAAATAGCTCCATCTAGTTTCTTTTCGTTCCATATAGGAGAGTTTTCAAATGACAAGCCCTTTTAACAAATGTTTAAAAACCAGGATCGAAAATAATTGTGTAATGATAAACCTATATATTCTAATGCATTTCGACCAATGTTTTAATTTGGCATTTGCAACACAAAATATCTATGCTATTAGTCATGTTTCCACAATAACTGTGTATTTTCCATTTCAAGAAATAAAAACAAGCGACTTTTACGGTCTAATCAAATTCCTGAAAGCCTGTAAAAGGAAAAAGATTCTACTAAGGAAAATAAAATAAAAAATGATTTTAAATGGTGTTTATTGTCTGGATAAAGGCTTATTTGGCCACCATCATCACATTGAATATTCCACCCATATTTTCACTTTTTCAAAACTAACAAAACAATTTAATCTAGCCAAAACTAGGGGTGTTCATTTTCGGATATCCGAAATTCGGATATCCGAATTTCGGATATCCGAAAATTTCGGATAGTGAATTTCACTATCCGAATCCGAATCCGAAATTTCGGATATCCGAAATTCGGATATCCGAAATTTCGGATTCGGATTCGGATATCCGTCGGATATCCGAATTCAAAGAAATTTTTTATTATTTAATAAATTTATAAAAATGTAATAATTTTTATTAAAGTTTTTATTGGATATTTGAAGTTTTTTTTAAAATGTCCTAAATATCTAAAAATATCCGAAATATATATTAATATTTAATATTTTTAAATTTTTATAAAAATTTCGGATATTTCGGATATTTCGGATATCCGAAATATCCGAAAATTCTAAAAATCACTATCCGAATCCGAATCCGAAATTTCGGATATCCGAAGTTCGGATATCCGAATTTTCGGATATCCGAAATTTCGGATATCCGAATTTCGGATTTTCGGATATTTCGGATTCGGTTTCGGATTCGGATATTTTTGAACACCCCTAGCCAAAACCCCTTTTATTGAATAGAAACCAATTATTTTTAACTATACATCTAAGCTTAATATGTTTCGAGCTTTTACTCAAATTTAACTTGTTTCAAGCTTTAAATTTAAATATTAACTTAACTTGTATCATGCTCGATATAAATCTCAAACTCGACTTGTGAGAAAAATATAGTCTGTTTATTATTTATTACTTTATTTAAATACATATATATAATTACTTTTATATATCTATAATTATACATATACCACCATATAGATAAATGAAATGTTTAAAAACAAAGTGTATTTTTGCTACAAAGTGTGAGAAAACATAATGAGCCAAAAAAAGACAAAAAAAATTATATCTTACAATCTAAATCGGATTTCAAAAAGTAATTCCGAGCTTTTGTTCCCCTATCCATCGTCACTAAGAAAAAAATAAACAAAAAATTAAAAAAATAAAAAATTAACGTTTTTTATTGTCATTGTGTCATTATAAAAGACAAAATGACGCCATTTTGTCATAAAAGACACAAGAATTATTTTATTATTTTTTATTTTTTTTTTCTAAAAGAGGACGACCAGAGGAACAGAGATTCCGAAATACTTTTGAATTCGATTTAGATTATTAGATATAATTTTTTATAAATTTTTTAGACTCATTATTTCTTCTCATACTTTGTAGCAAAAATACACTTTGTAGATTAACCTCACCCTAGATAAATTAGTTATTTGTATAAAAAAACTTATTCGTATGATATATTTGTCATATTTTAATATTATTATTTATTATATTTTAATATTATATATGTGTATAAGAGTGTTTGGCATTGCTATCCTTAAAATTTTGATATATGAAGCTTAGGCGTTGTTTGTTTTTTCTGCAGCAAAATGTCTGCAGTCATGTCTGCAGTCTGCGGATTACGTCTGCAGTCTGCGGATCACATCTGCAGACACCTGCAGAGAAGAGGTGAACCAAACGTCTGTCGTCTACAAGAATAAGACTGTTTATTTTTTAACATTTGCAGATTGCTAAAATATTCTGTAACTAAAATAAACAAGTTTTTAAGAAAAAATTAAACTCGGGATTTAAAGCTCAGAAAGATCTG